>LPNX010621160.1:460365-541212 GCA_001517045.1 Pseudotsuga menziesii
AGTCCTTTTTGGAGATTTTTGCTTTTTTGGAGGAATTTTGGATATTTTTAGAGGAAAAGAGGGTTTTATGGCCTTTTGGAGGCATTTTAAGCTTTTTGGTGGCTTTTTACATGGTTTTATGGGTTTTTGATGGAGATATGGTGGGAAAATGGACAAATGAGCCATGTAATGGGGTAGATGAGGTAGTGAACCCTTTTTGGGTGATAACAGATTGCCCCCTGATGTGCGAGGGCAGGAGCTCATCGTATGGCCGATGGACATCATAAGTCATATTCATTTTTTCTGGGGTATGAAGAAGAGAAAGAATCAACTAAATCCCGGAACCACGATCTCGAACCAACTGCAAGGACTGAAAAGTACATAACCTCAATAATGGATGAGGAATTATCTGATAATATGGACGAGGCGGGCATTCCCATGCTCGTATCAAGATACATAAAAATAACTGTGAGGCCCGAAAAGAGGGACCTGTAGGATACATAGCAATCCACTGTGTATATCATAAGGGTCCAAAAGGGACACCAATCTGGAACGTACTACTGGGCGGACCATGTCTGAGCTGAACAACCGATGCACTGGAATGATTGCAGTGCTACTGGATGTGGTTCCAAAAGGAACTAATGAGCTGCTGGATCAAAATGACAACGGTCATACTTGCAATGGTACACTGAGCTGGAACTGAACTGGGTACTTGAGGAAGCATGGAACTGGATGGCTTCCGAATACAATCGCCAACGCAACCCGGACATCCATGGGAATATAAAAACTGGTTGTTCCGAAGTGACTCACCAATGTGCTAGAGTCGGGGGAGGTCCGGGCTCTTCGACAAATAACAGAATGGATATGAATCCTGCGCGATTCTCAATGATGCGATCAAGGTGCTGAAGTCGAGCATGTGAGAAACAACCATTTGGAGAGGCAATGATGATTCCTCCAAAAATGGTCCGTAGGCACTCACCACAGATGGTGATGGGTCCAAGGTGCAGGGGCCTCTGGGTATATCCTCTGGAATAGATGGGTTTTCGTCGACAGAGGGAGACCTGCAACTATCAAGGCAATGGTGTTTCCTTGACAGGAGCACGAGGTGCAAAACCGAAATGTGATCGTACTAATGGCAGGGTTGATAAACTGGGGGGAATAACTGGGCAAGTAGAGTGGGTGGACTCAAACTTCCTTTCTTCAGAGTATGATGGCGGGGATGATTGGGCAGCATAGAAAACTGGCTTGTGGTAAAAGGATCATAGCTGTATGGAATCTGAGGGTGACTGGGCTGAGGGAGACTCAAGCTGTGGTATAATGGTAGGAGATTTGCAGATTACTCTGAACAAAGGCGACCTGATGGAGGGTGCTGCCGAGATGATCGATCATAGCGCCAGGAGGCGCGGGGGGACTTCTTCATGGGTTAGAGAACTAGAAGAAGTGTAGATATAAAATGGTACTGTCATGTGGATTTTACAAGCCCAGGACAGTTCATGCTCGAGGTTGATTTCAATTTTAAGGAGTCTGAAAGCAAATAAGAAGACTCTGAAGTAATAGAATGGTACTGTCGTGTGGATTTTACAAGCCCAGGATAGTTCATGCTTGTGGTTGCTTTCAATTTTAAGGAGTCTGAAAGCAAATAAGAAGACTCTGAAATGATGGAATGGTACTGTCGTGTGGATTTTACGAGCCCAGGACAGTGCATGCTCGTGGTTGCTTTCAATTTTAAGGAGTCTGAAAGCAAATAAGAAGACTCTGTATTAATGGACAGGCAAGGAGGAAGTGTTCAATCAAGGAATATTTAGGATGACCAGGACTGAAAGTGGGGGGAACACTGATGGGCCTCCTTGCGGGGTAAATGAATGGTGGCAAAATAACGAAACATTTGCAGTATGACAGGAGTGGATGGCTCATGTAAAAAGTGTAAAAGAATCTGATGACGGCCGGTGTGGCGCGTAAATTGATGCGGCAAGGTGTAGGGACGCAATGTTGAAATTGTACCAAGTGAGAGCGAGAAATGATCTCAAGCATCATCACGAGCTCGGAAACATGAATCCGGCGATATGAAAAGTGTTAAAAATGGAGAGCGGCCGAAGTGGTGCGTAAACCGAGGCAACAAGGTGTCGGGGCACAATGTTGAAATTGTGCCAAGTGAGAGCGAGAAATGATCTCAAGCATCATCACGAGTGCAAAAAAAATGAATCTGGCGATATCAATAGTGTGAAAAACGGAGAACGTCCGATGTGGCACGTAAACCGAGGCGACTAGTGGTGTCTAAAAAGGGGTGAAAAATTGACGTAGAAAAAATGATGCAACGAGGTGACCATCGTGTCGGTCTCATCATGCTGATTCCAAAAGTGTAGCTAGGGATGAATGGGATGTTGTTTCTGACGAACGGGGGGTACATCAGGCCATGTGTCGATGTGGTGCTCTATAATGGCAGGGTCAAGACCGGGAATTTCGGTATAAGACCAGGCAAAGACATCACGGAATTCTCTGAAGAGTTTGTTGTATTCCTCAATCTCCTACTCAGTGCAAGATGCTCCTAAAGCGATGAGTTCAGGGGTGCTTCCAGGGGCAGCGATATCAATTTGGATGACAGGTGAGATGTTGGCCATGTTACCCGCTTCGAAGGCGTCAGGAGCAGGAATAGGGTCCTTGAACCAGTCGACCTTGGGGGGAAGGAAGTCTTTGGATTCAATTACAAATTGAGGAGCAGTGCTAGAGGAAGGTTCATCTGGGAGGAAGTAGGAACGGTGGTGCATGTCATCCCAGGGATAATCTGGGGCAGTCAGAGCCTCGAGGATCTCCTCATCAGTATGGAACATCTGTGTCGTCAAGTCGGTTGACGAGGGAGTAGTGACGGAAGAGATCATATAGATGGTATTAACCTCTTCAGAAGAGGAATAGACCGGGGGATGGATTTCCTCAATGGTGAGCGGTGCCGTCTCAAGTTCCAGATTGTTCATCTCAAAGAGAGTGGTATTAACCTCTCTGGAAGGGGGAGAGACCGGGAAATGGATTTCCGTAATAATGAGGGGTGACGTCTCAAGATCCAGGTTGTTCGTCTCAAAGAGAGTGGTAGTGACCTCTTCGGAAGGGGGAGAGACTGGGAAATGGATTTCCTGGATAGTGGGGGGTGCCGTCTCAAGATCCTGGTTGTTCATCTCAAAGAGAGCAATTCTGTACTCGGGAAGATCGGGACAGTGATGGGAGTAATTCCCGTAAACATCGCAGAAGGCACAGGAGTGGTTAGTGTGTAGGGATTTGTCGCGGGGCTTAGGGGTTGAATCGAGATGGACAACCGGGATAGTGGGGTCGTCGTCCAGCAGTTTCATGTATTCCTGTAATGCCGGTAACTGAGGAGATAGGTGAGTCACATGGCCTAATTCATCACACAGCGCGCATTTGGAAGGAGCATGAAACACAGGGGGGTTTTTGAATGTCTTAGGAGGTGGGACAGCAGTGTAAGGTTGGGGGCCTCTGCCCCTAGTGGGTTTTGTAAGGGGAGGAGGGGGGTTTTTGGAAGATGACGAGGTAGCGATACCCGGGGGTGGTTGACTAGTAGTGATAATTGGTTGCACCGGTTGCAGGACGACATTTGGTGTTGGCAGGGGAACGGGAGGCGAAAAATACCAAACGGGTAATCCTAATGTTAAACCCGGGAGGCTAAGGGTAGCCATGACTGGGGCGCTAACCACTCCTGAGGGAGGAAAAAGGAAGGGAATGGTATGGATGGGTGTAGCACCGATGTGACTAGGTACCAATGGGGGTTTAGGCAACAAAGGCGTTTGATTATTAGGAGTGCGCGTGTGATGGGATAGGGTGCATAGGTTGGACTCTTCAGCGGCAGGTGATGGGGGAGGAATAGACAGGAAGGTCGAGGTCATTGGTGTGTCTGAGTAAACTCCAGGCCCTGTAGAAGAAATGAATGAGGTGGTGGTACTTGAAACATATTGCTCAACCATGGGGAGAACATTTTCGGGTGCTGTGGGGGCGTTGGGATCGTGGTAAGTGAGTTGGTCAACTTTGACCACGCGTCCCTCATGGGGGAACATCATGGTACGAAAAACGGTAGAAGCAACTGCCCGCATGGCATACATGTAGCTGCGGCCAAGTAAAAGATTGTAATCCTACTGTGCATTGATAACCTTGATGTTTATGAGGACGATTTTGCCAGCCAGCTGAATGGGGACGTTAGTTAATAGGCCTTGTGGTTGAGCTGAACGGCCGTCATAGGCTCGCAACGCAGTGGAGGATTGCTGGAGAGGGGGTGATCCCATTTTCTGCCGGATGGAGGTGGGCATGACACATGTAGAGGTGCCTTCATCAATAATGCATCGATGGATGACAAAATTCCGAATGGAAACAGAAACTTGGCATGCCAAAGTGGAAGGCAGGTGGGGTTCGAATTGGTCCAAATCAAATGCCATTAACTGTGAATCAGTTGGATCGATAGCCCCAATGGCTGAGAGTAAAAACTTGCGCTGCGACGGGTAGTTTTTTAAGACTTCTAGCGTAGACATGGCTGCGGGGGATTGGGCTAAGTCATCGACAATGTTGTAGTTTGACGCAGCCCGCGCATTGGGGTTGTTGTTGATAAGGTGCAGTGGGAAACGAGGTGCTCTGGGGGCGCCATCTAGCGGAGGTGGAGGTATACGTAACGCTTGGTCAGCGGGATGAGCGTTAGTGGGTTGATCGGCGGGAGTGGCTTCAGAAGTGGAGCCATATTGGTTCTGTCGGGTCTGGAGGTTGACCTCATTGGAAGACATCATCAACAAATGGTGGGTACCTGAGTCAAACATGGGTTGATCAGGAGCAGCGTAAGTGATTTGTTGTTGGATGGGCGTGTTAGCTTGAGGGGGAGCCAATGGTTCAGTGTTTACTACGCCTTGGTTGGGTAAGGGGTTTTGCAGCACCAAAGGTGGTTGCTGGGGTTGCGGGGGGTTTGGTGGTGCTTGAGGAGCTGCCTACCCTTGGCGTTGTGCATTAGCAGCCAAGAGTTGTCGAGCTCGCTCCATATGTGGACAAAAATGTGTGTAGTGGCCATAGACCCCGCAAACAGAACAAGGATAGTTTGTGCGAAAATTGGGGTTTTTTTCCTGCTTGGGTGGGCGATCAAGGTTCTAGTTAGCAGGGGACGCATTATTATTAGTGGGGGGATTCGGGTGTTGACCAGCTTGCTCGGCTGGTTGGTTGTTCCCCTGATTTCGGCCTCTGCCGCGGTTTTGTTGGCCCTGGTTGCATTGGTTGTTCTAATTTTGTGGCGGGTTTTGTTGGGCGTAAACTTGCCCTTGGCCCGCGGGTGGATTCTGAGGTTGTGCAGGGGCTGGAGCAGGCTGCCGGTGATGGTATGGAGGTGGAGGCTGCGCAGGTGCAGCAACCTGAGGGGGTTGTTGATAGTGTTGTGGAGCAGGTTGTGGGTTTGTCGCATGAGCTGCCTGTGGCGGGTAATAATGATGTTGTGCTTGTGATGGAGCAGGAGCTGGTGCAGCCTGCTGATGATAGTAGGGCTGAGGTGCGACAGGGGGGGCGTAAGCAGGAGTCGCATGACCAAAGCACTGCGGTGGACATGAGGGTCCATGGGTATGGTGGTGATGTGTCGTGGGAGCATACTGTGAGGTAGCCCACGAAGGGTTAGCGCCAGGGGTAGGACGGGCTATGGAAAATGGTTGAGGCTTCGAAGAGACACGACCAATGATGCCGTCGGCAGCGTGGGATGCCCCCGACGCATCTTGCTGGGAGGAATTGTCGTGGGGGGCGTCAGGTATAATGGTATAGAGATACCCTGACTGGGCGTAAATGAGATCGAATTGCTGGGCCTTCAGGATGGCCTCTTCTTCAGACTGGGGTCGTTCGGCTGCTATATCTTTTGCAATGATAGGAAGGAGGGATTTGAGGAACCAGTCTAGGAAGAGCCAGTCGTCTAGCTTGATTTTGCATAAACTACGGCGTCGGCGCCATTCATGGATGTGGTCCGTGATGTGGGTGGCCTTGTTTTGTCTACATGATAGTAGGATCTCAACGCCTGCGTCATAGCGGATAGGTAACTGGAAGAACTGCAGGAATGTCGAGGTGAGGGAAGTAAAGGTGGCATGGGTTCCATGGGGTTGCTCGATATACCACTTGGCAGCAGTGCCAGTGAAAGTGCACTATAATAAACAGAGGCGAACAGATTCGTCTACTATGGAGTTGGAGGAGCACCATAGATGAAAATACATGATATGGTTTTGTGGGTCCTCACCTGCCTTGCCCTTGAACTTAGGGATGTCAGAGGGGAGCTTGGTGGGCATATTAGGCCACGCAGTGTCGTGTCAGATGGGGTCGTTTGTCAATCTATCTAGATCAGGTAGGTTGAGGCTAGCCATAAATGGAAAACTGGAAGACGAATGTGACCCAGTAGTGGGTTGGGTTAGGTTAGGACCAATGCCCCCAAGTGGAGGGATAATGTGAGGGAGGTTGCCCCCAAGTGGGGGAACTAAGGTGGTGTGAGCCACTGATGGAGTGGCCATAGGTATTCCTACTGCGGGAATAGGGACCGTGAGTGGAATGGTAGATGGGGCCCCTGTGGAGGGCATACCCATAGTAGGTGTGGTAACTATTATAGTGGTGGATGTGCCACCAACGGTCCCCACCAAGATGGGAGCGGGAGTCACGCCAGCCATGGGGCTAGTAGGGTCTGTGTAAAGGGTGTTCTCAGACTCTGGTTCAGAATTAGAGGTAAAATAAGGGGCGTCACTATCAGGTGACGGAGTCCTATGTCGCTGACGAGTGGAGTCAAGTGACAAGGATCGAGATCTATGATGAGTGGTGTCAAGTGATGACGATTTACGTCGATGACGGGTGGTGTCAAGTGAACCGTGCTGTGGGGGTTCGCCTCTGAGGTGCCGAGAATGTCTCGGGGACTCAATGGTGATAAATGGTGTCAAATTTATGTGGGTTTAGGTAACTATAAAACAGCTCAAAAACCCTAATGCAACCGAGTGTGCAGAAGGAGAGCTCCAAAAATAGGGCACTCAGGCCAACAACCAACTCAAAACACCGACTGTAATAGTGTGCTACAATAGGCGGAGTGTCAACAGAAATGGTCAAAATACCAAAAAGCCGCAGGTTGCCTACAAATAAAAAACAGTGAACTCGCTAAACCAAAAGGAGGCAAGAGAGCATGCAAACACGTAAGCTAAAAGTATTATGACTCAACTAGACATATCCTCTGCAAGGTGATGAAATCCAAGTCAGACAATATGAATCGGAAATCCAAGTGGCTAGGGTATCCCCCTACCGGGAGGGACACCGGGTAGTCAAATCCTAGAAGAATGGCAACTAAGATACCCCGTTCATGACACGTCCAGAAAGGTAAATCTGCCTCTTGGTCCTTAAACCGCAATATTCCCTATACAGGATATTCCGAGAACTACGAAAGGTATCCCTTCAGTTACTGAATGGAGTTCGGTATTCCACTCAGACCTCCGGAACTAATCTCACGACTTCAACCCTCCTAAGGGAGAGGCCTTCTGGTAATCTGGTTGTGACCGTGTCAAAAAATACTAGGGGATTTTGGTTCCCCAATGGACAACAACTATGTCTCAAGTGAAAATAATCGAGGGTTGTTATTGGAAGCCTATCCCCCTAATCCTACCTAACTACAAAAATTCTTTTGTGTTCCCCAAATGGGGTTAGAGTGTTGGTTGAGTTAAGTAGATTTTAGGTCTCACTTGAATTAGGTGATAGATTGTGTGCTTGTGAGGTTATGAATCCAAAAGAGAAGTGCCAGGGAAACTTCCTCAATAACAATAATACTGAATGAAGAAATTTTTACCATGCAACAATTTTTTAAATAAACAATACTGAAATTTAAAAAAGTTCTGTAAAGGGGTGAACAGAAAGGCTGTAGGGCTGCAAGTGGAACAGATGGCTGTGCAGGTGCAGGAAATATGGCAGTAAAGAGGCTGGGTTTCGGCGCGGGAACAAGTGCAAAAATCACATCGCGGATCGCGGGTATGGGGCGAAATCGCACGGTCGAACCACGGGTTTTAAGAAAACAGTCGCGCGCAGGTCGCAGGTTTCTGGATAACAGCGGTGGTCAGATCACGGTTTTGCGGTAAACAGGTGCAGTCGAACCGCAGGTTTCTGGCTAACAGCGGCGGTCGGATCGCGGTTTTGAGGTAAACAAGTGCGGTCGGGCTGCGGCTAAAGGCTGAAAAAGCGCGGTCGGGACGTGACTGTGAAGGAAAAAATTGCGGTTTACGGCGGCCAAAAACGACAGCCGAAAGTACAAAACGGAAAATAAAGTAAAATAAAAAGCCAGCGGAGTCGCCAAAACTGTTGCTAGGGTTTTCACCCTAGCTTGTGCGAATGAGCACCTACTAAGGACAATGGATTCCTTAGTAGCAGTTCAATGATATATGAATTAAATAATGTTAAACGGAAATAAAAGCTAATCTAAACATTCATGAAGCAACACAGTAAAAAGTAAATAACATAAAGCAGAAACGGTAAAAAGGTAAATAATGATCTTTATTGATGTTACCTCCGATGTGGAGGTTGATGAAGTCCGTTGCATTGGTCTGATGTCAGTGGCTCCGAGCTCCAAGCTGCTTCTTCTCTTTCTCCGGTGGTGGAAATGGGCCAAATGGGGCTCTCAATGGTGAAAGTAGCTTAAATGGTAAGCTAAGATTTCACGAGCAATTTTGGCAGAGGCAGGATACTTGTGATTGTGGATATGAGATAAGGGGTCTCCATCACTTATTTATAGTTGGAAACCATGCGGTTTTTAGGGTTAGGGTTTCAGCTGTTTAGGGTTTTTTCCTCATTTTCCTCATTATTTTATATTTTTTAGTCCTTTTTGGAGATTTTTGCTTTTTTGGAGGAATTTTGGATATTTTTAGAGGAAAAGAGGGTTTTATGGCCTTTTGGAGGCATTTTAAGCTTTTTGGTGGCTTTTTACATGGTTTTATGGGTTTTTGATGGAGATATGGTGGGAAAATGGACAAATGAGCCATGTAATGGGGTAGATGAGGTAGTGAACCCTTTTTGGGTGATAACAGGAAGCATACTAAATTCCAACAGTTGTGGGTAGGCCCTTTCCAGGTCGCAGCCAAGCTTGGTCCCTCTACTTATAAGCTGCAAGATTTACAGGGTTGGGAAGAGAACTTGCCGATAAACGGTTTGGTTCTCAAGCCTTATTTTTCTTGACTGTCTTTGAGTTTTATGTCCTGTATATAAATAATCTGTTTAACTGTCTTTGATTCATATTGTTTCAGTTTGTTTTAGTTTGATTTTTTATTGCAATAAAGGGAATGAACTTGTGGTTGTATGGGGACACCAAAGTTTCTAGGGTGGTAAACATGTTTGAGTAATCAGACTGTGCGTCGCTTTTTGAACTTCTTCCAGTCTAAAAGTTTCTCGAATATCTCTGTGTGCATTGAAGTCCTGCTTAATCCCTGTGAAATAAACCGGATTCAAAGAGTCCATAATACTATGTTGAGGCTCCATCCACTACACACCTAAAATGTTCTAAGGGGATACAGCAAAGGACCCATAGAAAAGAGCAAAGGAAACAGTATGTTAAATATAAATGATCCCATGCCAAGAAATGAATGGCAAAAGCCAAATAAAGTAAAAAAAAAATCTCCCATGAAAGTATCCAAGCAAATGCTGAATCATAAATAATGAATTGCCAAAATATCCCCTCCGTCCGTGAGCTGAAACAGAAAGCACATCGCTCACACAAAAGGGCACTATGGGATAGAGGATCCTAAATTGAAATTCAGTAAGAAGGGTGTGCATGACGACTCGTATGAAAAGGGACAAAAGTCCAAGAGCACAAAAGTGTTAAAATGGCATGGGAATGAGGAACAAATGAATGTTCCTGTTTACCCTGCGTTACAATCTTGTGGTGTCTGATGCTGTCAGCTACCTGAAGATGAAATTAATAATGAACTCATTTCCTGGCCTCAATAGAGTTATCTAGACTTAAAAGATCTTGGTTTTCGCTTCCCCAAAATGGACTATCATCAATGATTAAGGTACACACTTCTATCAGTTGAGAAATCCATATGGCTGGAAGAATTCAATAGATGCATTTGCTATGAAGCAGCCTGTCCCTCAAAGGATAATCAGCCAGATATCTAGGTTCACCAGGTAATCGCCAGTTGTTGCAGCTGCAACTTTTTCTCCCCAAATTTCTTAAATTTTGGACCCCTCCTCATGATTGTGCTTTGATCATTGAATCCTTTGAGTTGTTGGTCTGTGTTTTGATTTTTAATGACTACAAAAGCTTAAATACTGACCAAGGTCCAGATTTTGATCGTGTTGGAGTTCATGGTGAGTCGCAGCTTTTAAGTTTGTTTTTCTTGTTGATCAAACCAGTTGTCTTTGCTATGGTCTCCATTACGAAGGTTTGACGGTTTTTCTACCCGATGTTGATTTGAGAAGCTATTCGAAACACTTAAATTGTTTTGTTAACTTAGAGGCTAATATCCTTTTCCCATCTGCCTTTGCAGCTCTTGAGATTTTATGCCATCCAAAGTATGATAAGCTCCGACTACCGGTTTGTTTAGCCACTCAATTTTGATATATGGCATGGTAATGATTATTATTTCGAATGTAGGAATGTATATATAATAAATGTATGATGGATGGACTATAATTAATGTGTATTTTGAAATGTCTCATGTTTAGTACTTTAGCATTGGAATCCATTTTACTCATTTTTATTGCATTGGGAGAAGATTTGGTGCATTTTCCCCAAGGGTTTTAATTGTGACTTGGGAGTTGTTTTGGAAAGAGTCATAACAGCCTGTATAAATTGAAAAATGATGCATATGAGACTTTGAAAAGGTCCCTAACACATATACATCCTCTGTCAATAAATTCAAGTAACTTTGGGATCATTTGTGAAGCCATTTCTAGCAATTACCCGGGGGGAATTGGAGCCCCAATTTGCTAGTAAAGACTCCTACTTTGAACAGAACATTAAACAAGTTTCTAGATGTAATTGGGAGGTAAAAAAACATACATGAGAATAATATTTAATTTATATTATCATTAATGTACCTTCAGAGAAAATTTGGAAGCATTTGGGTCAATTTGGAGGTCTAGACATCGAAACTAGTCAAGAGCCAAAATTGAGAAAAAATTGAAAAATTGGGCATTTTAAAAAGAATTACAAAAAGGGGACATTATAGCGGGGTCGATGCTTGGGCGAGGAGCTTGAGGAATCAAGTCATAAAGAGTTCTAGACTAGGAATATACCAAGTCTAGATACTGGGCTCGACTAATAGCATGTTCTTCAGTACGGCACCGCCCATAGCCACATCTCGGGAAATTGGAGGAAACAAAGATTTGGTAAACCAATCAGCTAATAACTGATCCAAAATAGGGGCCTTAATAGGCATTCTCTGCCTTATCCACTCATGGATTTGATCAGATATGTGGATGGAGGTGTTCTGTCACAGAGAATTTAAGAGATCAGTACATGTTTCATAACGGATAGGGAGCTGAAAGTGTGTAAGAAACACAGTTGCCAAGGAGCCAAAATACACAAACGAATGTTGTGGAAGTTCAATGTACCACTTCATGGCTGTACCAGTCAAAGTGTGCTGAAAAAATCGTAATCGAACTAAATCATCCATGAGGGAGTTTGAAGAACACCACAGATGGAATGTCACGACATGGTTTTTCATACCGTCTCCCTGCTTCCCATCGAACTTTGGGATGTTCGATGGTAACTTTATTGGAATGGGAGCCCAGGAGGGATTGTGTTGAATGGGGTCATTAATCAACTTGGATAGGTATGGCAAGTCCAAAGTTTCTAGGAAAGGTAACTAACGATTAGGTTGCACATACTGGTAATATTGATATGGCATATAATTACTAGTAGGACCATAAGTAGACTAATAGATAGGTTTTTGTGACGAATAACTACTAGAAATTACGCCTACAGGGGGTTGATTTCTGGGATCAAGACCGTTAGGACCACCAAGGCCTCCGGGAGTAGGACCACCAGGGCCTTTGGGAGGAGGACCACTAGGGCCTTCGGGACCACCAAGACCATTGGGACCACCAAGAGGCAGACCACCAGACCCTCCAGGGCTGCTGGAACCTCTAGAGCCTTTGGAACCACTAAGAGGAAGGCCACTAGAACCTCTAGGGCCATTAGGGGGAAAGCCACCAAGCCCCCCAAGACCACTAGTACCACCAAGACCATAAGGAGGAAAGCCACCAAGTCCTCCAGGACCATTAGGCCCCCCAGGGGGAGGACCTCCATGAGGCAGTCCTCCGACATCTCCCACAGTATGTATGGGTATCCCCCCCATAACTGGCATGTATCACCAGTTAGGATGCCCCCATGGTTTAAAAGTATTAACAGGGTATGGAATTCCAACATAAGGCATTCCTGTAGGATTGGGTGGATAATTAATGTTCTCTACAGGTATTTGATAACCATATCTCCAGAATATTGAATGGTTACAGGTTGTGCCCCCAAGGGCTGACCTGAACTGGATGGGGGATTAACCACATTAGTATGGGTGGGAGGGACATAAACTGTAGATTTTTCTATATTAGAGGTCTGTCCTTAACTAGGTATAATTTTGGTGCTAGATAACGTAGGTTATGTCGGGGGTTGCCCCCCGGCCCTAGAAGGTAATGACGAAACGGGAATTGAAGGTTGGGCCCCAGGTGCAGAAGACCTGGGAGGATTGGGGATAGACATAATATTGGAGGTGGTGGGGTTGGTAGTTTGACCTGCTTTGCGTGGTGTTACTGTGCGATCTATAATCGGTTCAATGGGTCTCATAGAATCGGCAAGTGAATAGTATCCTACAAGAACAACTATGGAACATGATGGTGGTGTGCCCAATATGTCATCTATTTTTCTTTCAATCTCTAGTGCATAGAGAATGGTGGCGTGGTATTTTCTACGTTCTTCTTCATCCAGAGAAACTTCTTCAGAAAGGTTTAAACGGGTGCCAAATGAGGCAATGGCCCATCCTATAGAGGTATCCCAAAATGGAGCATTGGGACCATAATCTGGACGGGTAGTATCATCAACATGACCTTTTATAGGATAATGGAATGAGGTATTTCCCTGAGAAGGTTGTTGGACCAAGGGAGGCAAGTGTGAAGAATATGGTCCTCCACTTTTTGCAACCACATTATCTCCCACTTGGGAGTTTGTAGCAGCTCCTTGGTCGATAGCTTCCATTGGATTTTCTCTTGAACCAGGAATAAAATCAGGTGGCAAGCCCCGTACTCTTCTAGACTATATTAGCTCAACCAGTTTGTATAGTTCCTATCCAACCTAGGGTCTAGAAAACTAGAAAACACGCCAAAAAATTTCCCTACTCAAGCTATAGGTCAAACAAGCAAACTAAAAATGACAAGAGGAGTTCAGATAGTCAGGTCTCTCACCAAGATTGTCAAGAAGCTGCCACTCATGATATACCTCTAGGGTACATGTGTAGTAATCTCCCTTAATGTTTTTTTCAGTGTATGGCTCCAAGCAAGACGACTAAAGGGCTTCTCTCAAATGGATAAGGTATCCTAGTGGGGTCTCCTGATATACTCAAGGTATGTGGGAGCTCGCATCGGTAGTATTGTTGTCTAATGCATAACCATACACAAGGGGCCTTTCGATATACAATTGAGTACATGAAGTACCTTTCTATATACTTCAAGGGTACGTGAAAGGCTATACGATATAGCGATGGTATGTGGAAGAAATGCGTGAGTCTCGAGATGTAATGCAGACAAATAATGACATCTCCTACATTTAACGACACCCAAACATGTCTCTAACCTATCACTCTAATTGCTATGTAATTTTTAACCTATAACTACCGTTAATTTTAAAGTGGACAGTTAGGTGAATGCATGGTGTTTTGACAGAAAAAGTAAAACCATGCAATATGCGTATGCAAATATTTCACTTTACCGTTCGGTATGCCTACCTACGGGAGGGAAATAAAGCATTTTCTTTTGTTTCAAAACCAAAAATATTTCCAAACACCAATATTGAACACAAAGTCAAAGACAAGCAGCAATTTCCAAACTGATTTCTCTTTTCTGAAAGCAATAAGAAGGGGAAGAGTCTCTTTTCCTAAAATAAAAACAAGAAGCACACTACATGCATATGCACTCTATTTTTCATTTTTTCTTAAAACATAGATAAATCTAACTTAAAACTACCATATTTTTATTTTGATGAGATAGTATTAAATGCAGAGAGACAAAAGAACATAAATAGCTTGAAAGCTTGTAAGGCCAATCATAGATCCAATGTCTAATGTTCAATGATGATAACCTAATCTCAGTCAAAAATTTTCTTTTTTAAAGGAGGAAAAAGAAGTTCTCTATGAAAACAAAAAAAAAATTAAACCAAGATGCTAATCAAATGTTTTTATTTCATTCTATATAAAAAAAATGAAAAGAGATATTACTAACACCCTAATCTTTTCAAAAAACAAGAAGTCTTTTCACAATCACAACCAACAAGCACATAAGTGAATGAACAATCAATAAGCCTAATCTAGCTTTTGAATTTTCCAATCAAACCAATCTTAAACCATAAAATTTCAAACCACAAGAATCAGATTCTAACACACAAGCCTAACAGTGCAGGGCTGAAAGCAAATCAACTGAAATTTTTTGCCAAAAAATGAGAAAAAAGAGGTCTTCGAATGAGGCCTACCTGGCACCACGCTGCAGGGGTCTTGACAAAGCGGTTCTAGACCAACACCGCTTCTCACCAATAGGACTCAGGCGGTGGCACCGCGTGTTTCTAACTAGGTTCAGGCGGTGGCACCACTTCTCGCCAACTGCATAAGAGCGGTTCCCTGTATAAATCCAAAACACAAAGGAGAACGACAGATCAAGTCAGAAAAAGATCAGATCAAGGTAAAAACTGATAGATTGAGAATAAAAAAGAGCATAAAAGGTCGAAATAATTCATATCTAGACAGATATGGAAGTTTCAAACCAAAATTCACTGAATCACATAGCATATCTGACTGGAGAGAGTTGGAGATGGAGCCTGGATTTGGACAAGAGTTGAAGAACTAAGGAAGATCATATCAACTGATACATATATCTAGTCCCCAGCAGAGTCACCAGATTTGTAAGAAGGAATATTTTACCTTCTATGGACAGAAGTTGTTCCTCTAGTCTGAATGGTTTAGATCCAGAACAAATGAGTGAACGACAAAGGATGAAGACCCTCCCTGGATGTCCTAGACACCTGGAATGTTGCTTCAATGGTAAACCTATGTACCTGCAACCAAATCAAACATGCAAACACATCAAAGCTACCAGAACATCATCTACTTATCCATGTTAGTGACTAAGGAATCTAACAACATTTACATGTGAAATAAAAAAAACAGTAATGTGGGACGAAAATCAGCTTTGCATTAAGATGAATGGAAAATTTTACAACCAATTAAGACTTAGTGTTGACATGCATCTCCATGAAACCAACACTTCATCCCTATAAGCTCCAACTTTTCTCTCTATGCTCTCAAATGGCTTGGGCCAAGTGGTCAATCCAACAGCATAACAATACCTCTATGGTTCTCCCCCTCAACCATGGACATGAGCTTGTATTTATAAGGCTCAATGGATAGGAATGGCTGAGAGATTTGTGGATGAGGTGGCCTCTAATATCCTATGATGGGGGATCTCAAGCTCAACTGACCCACAATGATAGTGATAAGGGAGGACACAAGGCTCATGATCTAGAAGCCTCGAAAAACTTCTCTTTTTCCCATTTTACCTAGGGTACCGCTTTTCTCTTCTTATGACAGAGCAACTTTAGATTAGAAACACTTATGGACCAAAGGCCATAGGCGGTGGCACCGCTTATGGAAAACAAGATACAGGTGGTGTGAGCAAGGTGTCGCTCCTGGTTAACGGAGAAAGCGCGGTGCTGAGTATTTTTATGTAAGATTGACAAACAACATGGGTTTCCACTCCAAGTGCTGGGATTAAGGGAAAATATGTAAGTCAAAGGTATTATCACATGGTGGTGATAGAATTTGGGTATAACACAGTTTGGACCATAGGGTTAAATTCGAGGTAAATTAGGAAGTTCAGGGGTAAATCCGAAAAAAAAAATTATATAGTGAGTAAAACCATTAAGATCTAAGGTTCATCTAAAATTAACTTCAGCATTGTGTATAATTGTTAAGAAAGATACTTGTATTCTTGATATGGATTTGTTCCGTAGATTAATACATGATGACCTATCATCTTATGGTGATATTTATATTGTTTATTTATGGTGATGTTTTCACGTGTACTGCAATGATGTTTATTTTTATGTTCTATCTATTTACTTCATACTCGTTTATAAGGAATGTTTGACTTAACACATAGCCTAGTCTCGTTTAAGCTAAAATGTTGTGGCTAACTTATAACCTCTTATTCTAAAGGGAAAAGAGTGATTGCATTTACATAAAAACGCAATGATATGGTATGAAGGACTTCTATGAGCTTGGGCTTACTTAGTTCATTATGAAGTAATACATGAGGAACTCTTTCTTTGTGGGTATTATGAACCAACCCTATGCTGAGTGTATTGTTTAAAAGAAGTCAATTGATAAAGAAACTAAGTGTTTAAACTTGGAAACTAAGGTAATGTATTCCTAGGGGATTACATGCATGCAATAAGGAGAAAACCAAACTATAGGTAGTGGGTAATACATCTAATTGTTAGTGGGGGTGGATGAAGTATTTAAATGATTCTGTGTGTAGGCATCATGGTTTCCTTCCATGCTTGCTCAGGCATAAAATCACTTTACTCTGTTTTCAAAACCCTCCTTGTATGTTGTAATGGAGGAGAGGAGAAAGCTCCATGTTTGGGTTTTTTGGCATGGTGTGGATAGGTATGTGCTTCTTCCATGTAGATTAAACTCTAATTTCTTTATTATATTTTCTTTTTACTGAAACGTTACTAACTCGTGACTGGTTTTTGTGACAAGAGGGTGCATTGTTTAAACAATGTTTGCTGGTAGAGGGAGCGAATACCCTTAGGAGAAACTTGGTAAGCCCATGTTCAAGTGTCCTTTACCTCGGGTTGGTCGTTCTGCATTTTGAAATAATTTGGGGATGTGTTGTTTGTTGTTTAAAAGCTTGCTATTCAGAGTTATAAGGGTTTGTTGGTAGTCTCTCAACTTTTCTACATGCTAAATGTAAGGGTTTTGTGAATGAAATGGTGATTAGGATTCTCGTATGGTGTAGTGCTTATGAGCATGTTCGGGCATTTTAATGAATTTGAAATTTAATGTGACAATGGATGAAAACCTATCCAAAACCTATTTCTGGAATGCAATATTGTTCGGTCATTCTCTTTTAAATGTTCTTTAATGGTTTAATGTTTTTATCTAGGTGAGTAATGAGGTATTTCATGGAATGATAAATGCTGCATTTTGAAGTTTTTTTAATGTATTTTGTACCTTCCTGTAGCTAATGTTGTCTAGGTAAATTGTTTTGTGCCTATGCTTTCTCTGTGTGTTTTATGGAATATCTAAGGAGGTTCGGTTGAAACGTAGAATCTTACTGTTAATTTATAAATGTTTCAATTTGTTGTCATTTCAAAATTTTGGGCAAGGCATTGTTTCGTGAGCAATGTATTCTGTTTAGGGTGGAGACACTCTACGTTAGCAGTGCCAACAATGGAACGATGGATAATTTGTTTGTAAACATTATTTGAGTGGAAAACCTTTACTTGTTTTTACTTCTCTACAGAATCATAGGAAAAGCCCTAAATATGCTTTCGTAATACTCTTTAATTTTCAGTGGTAAAGTTTCATGCCAACACTGGAAGCGTGGCCACTCCTTCCAAAAAATGGATGCCAAGCATCTCTGTGGGTTTCAATGTTTGGTAGGATGGGTGTCATGATACCCTCGTTAATCTTATATAAAGGTTTATGTAATATCTATTTCTTTTTTTTAATTTTTTAAGCATGGTTTTCATCCAATGTTATGCGTAGATTTATGGGCCATACATGGATTTCTGTAAACGTTGGTAGTGTAGACTTAGGACTCCCAAGTATTTGATCTACCGTGATTGACCAATGGTTATTTATTCTATCTAATGTTGGAAAAACCTGCGTGAATGAATTGTAATAGTAATAAGTATTTATTTGAAAAATTACGGAGCATAGCTCCCGCACGAGCCTACTTTGTTGGAGTGATCTTCACTTGGAAAATGGTTGTGTCCTATATGTAATGTCCCTTTTTGGAATTTTATTAATATGTCCAATTTTCCAAATTTTTCACAATTTTGGCTCTTGAATAGTTTTGATGTCTAGACCTCCAAATTGACCCAAATGCTTCCAAATTTTCCCTGACGGTACATGACTGATAATATAACTTAAATAAAATTTTCATGTCTATTTTTTTACCTCCCAATTACTTCTTCAAACTTTTTTAATGTTTTGTTCAAAGTAGGATTCTTTACTAGCAAATTGGGGCTCCAATTCCCCCTCGGTAATTGTCGGAAATGGCTTCAAAAATGATCCCAAAGTCACTTGAATTTCTGAAAAGAGGCTGGGTATGTGTAAGGGACCTTTTTAAAGTCTCATATGCATCATTTTTTATTTTATACAGTCTGTAAATACTCTTTCCAAAACAACCCCCAAGTCACAATTTCGACCCTTGGGGAAAATGCACCAAATCTTCTCCCAATGCAATAAAAATGAGTAAAATGGATTCCAATGATTAATTACTGAACATGAGACTTGAAATAAACATTAATTATGGTCCATAAATCATAAATTTATCATATATACATTCCTCCATTCTAAATAATAAGCATTACCATGGCATATATCAAAATGGAGTGGAAATGGTCATTGTTTGCTCATTAAAAGTCATTTTGATAGACAACTATTGGAAATTTCAACTTGAAATTTTTTGAGAATGAATAAAATAGAATATTAAACTGATTCCAATAATAAATGGACAATTAAAGGCTCTCCCAATTCAAAATTATTAGCATTACAATGGTTCACAACAAGATAATGGGGAAATGACACTATTTCTTCATTGTTCAACATTTTTACATGAATTCTTTTGGGTATTTAGACCTGAGAGTATTATAAACATGAAAAATATATAATATATATCAAAACATAAGATAATTAGCATTATAATCCTCCCCAAAGAGATCAATATCTCACCCAAAGCGCAATCCCTCCATTGGCATGAATATGGTGTGAAAACTAGAAATAGTTGAGAGAGAGTGTTGCAATAGAGGAATCAAAATTATTTCCTATAGATTACACCTACAAATAAGACTCCATACATATCCATGAAATACCTGAGTGGCCTTTCCAAACACCAACTAGGATGGGAATCTTTCACCCTCGAAATTGGCTTAAGCAAGAAAACTAGTCATCCACTAGCTCTCACAATTCACAATGACAATTTCACAAATGAGCAGAAGCTTCTTCTCATGGCCGATACCTATATTTTATAAAAAATATTGGTATTATTAGGTTCCAAATCCATTCATAAACCAAATCGAAGTCGAATTGGTGTGGCTTCTCATACTATGCCATGTGGCCTCTCTCTTCACCTTCCCTCTTCTCCCAAATTTAAGTAGGAGCCTCTTGGCCTTCTCCAACTCCCCATTTTGACCTCCAAGATGCTCTATTTATGAATTATATGTCATTATGTAAGTATTTCAGCCTTCATATCTGAATTGGGTCATAACTATCATAAAATCTCCATCATTGGTCTCATAGCTCTCATAAATGTAAGGGGAATCTATCCAAGTGTCCATGAAACTCCCATTTGGCTCTTCCTCTCCCATGTAAGTTACAATTCATCCCAAATTAGACCTATGAAGTATATGGACAAGTATATTAACATTATAATACATACAAAAACATTAGACTTCCCATATATTCAAATTCGCAAGAGAAAGATACCATTTAACAGAGGAATTCTAGCTAGTGTGGGCCCCATAGTCTCCATGTGTCTTCACGCTCTATTGCCACTTCAATTTTATCTTTTTTTTATTTAATAATATCATATTAAATATTTATCCCCTTATAATTTCTAAACATAATTTATTATCCCCCTTATTCCAAATCTCAAAGCTTCCACCCCTAACCTAGGAAACTAGTGATTTTCCTCCTTGGCAATTATTGGACTATTAGCATCCATTTGACAACTTTCATGAATATGGAAAATGTGATTTGGCCATTGTGACCCAATACAAAATCTGGGACATTACAAATCCTTCCTTCTCAATATTTCTTTTCCTCAAGAATTTCAAACATGGTTGTTGAAGAACCTGCTTTTTGTATGATTCTTTGAAGTTGCCACTAAGCTTCCCACTTTGAGTCTTTGAGATTCCATGAATATTTCAAAGAGGAACCACCATGCTTGATGCTGCACTACTTTGATTAACATAACCTTATTAAGAGGGGAATCCATCTCCCATACTGCTTGTTTCCCAAATAATTTGAAATCAATAGGACTAAAAACTATACCAGGGTCCCATTGCTTGCATTGCACTCCAATAATTAAGAGTGCTCTCCAACCCATACCATTTGAAAAGAGAATTCATGGATCCGATTTTCTTGTATGCATTCTTCCAAACATCATGAGTGCATAATATATATCATCAAAGTATATGAAAGCATAATAATAATATACATCAAGGAGGTGCCTTACCAATAAATCATGAAAGTGCTTATACCTCCCAATGAGTAGACTAGCATTTTCCAAGTGCATACAAGCTTCAAGTGACCAATCAAATCTGCTCCAATGACATAGGTGAGGATCCCATGTCCCACTATTCTACTCCAAATATATATGATGTGCATCAATATAATCATCCATGTGTTCTTTCATCCAAGGAGTGAATGAAGAACCTCCACCAAAATCTGAACCAAATAATGAGTAAATAAAACATGAAGACTTAAAGTGGATCAAAGAAGTCTCATCAATACACCCATGAATATGTATATCATCATGAAATAACAGAGGATTTTTATTCCAATAATAATGTTCTTCAATCACATATCTCTTCACCCAAGTGTGTGATGAATTTCCTCCAACATCAAACAGACTAGGCAAGGAGCAAGGAAAATCATGAGTCTCCAAGTGACTCAAGTGAACATCATAGGTGCACCCATTTAGATGTGTATAATCATAATGTAAACAAGGATTCTTCTAAAAATGTAAATAATATGGTTCTCAAATAATTAAAACATCAAAAGGAGAAATAGAATGTCCATGCTCTTCATGTGACACCATCAAAAAGAAACCTTTCACCCATGCTTCATTAGGATTATTGCTGCAAAATTTAGAAGTGTAGGATGTAGGAGAAAGAACCAACTCACCCAAATCATCACTAAGTGCAAAATTTTCATAATGTGAAGGATCCATAGGGGTATGATTATGAAGCTCCTTCAAGAGTGTGAAACCTTTGTCATATATTGGTTCCAATGTAGAGGAATCACGTTCTTCTTTAAAAATTGCATACCCTTCATCAAGAGACAATTCAAGTTCCTCTTCAACCACATCCAGTGTTTGGATATCTTCAAGAACATCTTCAAATACATCAAGTACATTCAAATTTCCAAATTTATCATGATCCACCATGTCATGAGAATCCTCCAAACAATCTACCATTTGACAATCTAAAACATATGAGGAAAAACAAGTGTCTTGCAACTTTTCAAGAAGTTGCTCATTTTGAATTGTGAGCTTATGAATAACTTCATTATTCTTCAAGTAGGATTCATGTAAACATTCATTAAGCTCAATGACATTTTTTCTATCAAAAATCAAAGACATGAAATTACCTTTGATGTTGCACATTGCTCTTTGGATCTTTTCCATGTCTTCAAGGAAGGATGGATCCTCCAAGGAAGTAGCTCTCCAACAAGAATTTGATACCAATGCTTGAGTGTCATGGAGTATGCTAAGGGCCTCTTGGATCTTCTTTTCATTCATCTTTAAGGACCCTTCAAGAAAATGAGGCTCTTGCAAATTAATATCCTCATCTTCTTCATTATTGCTTTGACCAACTTCATGAAGCTCAAGTGGTGATGGGGAAGTTGATATTATTTCTTCTTCAACTGCTACAAGGTATTCATTTTCAGGTTTAATGAAATTTTGGCTTGCAGCAACACTTTCAAAATTGATCTCTATGTCGCCAACATAGAGGTGTGAGCACCCATCAGTAGGTACTCCTTCATAGTTGAAGCATCCATAAGTAGATGCTCTTTGGTCCATGTCCATAGTAGAATTTGTTTCAGAATGATATTCAATAGTTTTAAGGTACTCTTCTTCCTTCTCGTGTGATGTTTCCTCATCTTTTTCAAAGTCATTTGGGAGTGAATTTCGATCCTCTTCATGTAATGCCTTTTCTTCTTCATCACCCACATAAATTTGTAGCTGCTTGGTATCCTCCCTACTTGTGCATTGATTATTATTCCTTCATGAGTTCTTATTTGAATTATTTTTTATAAATTCCTTCAACCAATCAATAAAGTCTTCACAATGAATAGTTTTATGTGCCAATTTGAATGCTTGATTAAACCTACCTAGACATATCATCACCACATGGTTTAATGAATTTCTTCAATTCATATATACCATACATAACTTCAATAGGTTCCAATACCATGCTTTAATACCACTGTAATGTCCCTTTTTTGGAATTTTATTAATATGCCCAATTTTTCAATTTTTTTACAATTTTGGCTCTTGAATAGTTTTGATGTCTAGACCTCCAAATTGACCCAAATGCTTCCAAATTTTCTCTGAAGGTACATGAATGATAATATAAATTAAATACCATGATCATGTATGTTTTGTTACCTTCCAATTACTTCAGAAATATTTTTTAATGTTCTGTTCAAAGTAGGATTCTTTAGTAGCAAATTGGGGCTCCAATTTCCCCTGGGTAATTGCCGAAAATGGCTTCACAAATGATCCAAAAGTCACTTGAATTTATGAAAAAAGGCTGGGTATGTGTAAGGAACCTTTTAAAATTCTCATATGCATCATGGTTCAGATTATACAGTCTTTTATGAGTCTTTCCAAAACAACCCCCAAGTCACAATTTTGACCCTTGGGGAAAATGCACCAAATCTTCTCCCAATGCAATAAAAATGAGTAAAATGGATTCTAATGATTAAGTAATGAACATGAGAATTTAAATACACATTAATTATAGTCCATAAATCATACATTTATCAGATATACATTCCTCCATTCGAAATAATAAGCATTACCATGGCATATATCAAAATGGAGTGGAAATGGTCATTGTTTGCTCATTAAAAGTCATTTTGACAGACAAATATTGGAAATTTAGACTTGAAAATTTCTGATAATGAATAAAATATAATATTGAACTGATTCCAATCATAAATGGAAAATTAAAGGCTCTCCCAATTCTAAATCATCAGCATTACAATGGTTCACAACAAGATAGTGGGGAAATGACATTATTTCTTCATTGTTCAACATTTTTACAAGAATTCTTTTGGGTATTTTGACCTGAGAGTCTTATAAAAATGAATTACAGAGCATATACATCATATCATAATATAATTATAATTATAATCTTCCCCAAATAAATCAATAGCTCACCCAAAGCGCAATCCCTCCATTGGCATTAATATGGTGTGAAAACTGGAAATAGTTGAGAGAGAGTGCTGCAATAGAAGAATCCACATTCTTTCCTGTAGATTAAACCTAAAAATAAGAATCCATTAAATATCCATGAAATACCTGAGTGGCCATTCCAAACACCAACTAGGATGGGAATCTTTCACCATCGAAATTGGCTTAAGCAAGAAAACTAGTCATCCACTAGCTCTCACAATTCACAATGACAATTTCAAAAATGAGCAGAAGCTTCTTCTTATGGATGATCCCTATATTTTATAAACATTATTGGTATTCTAAGGTTCCAAAACCATCCATAAACCAAATCCAAGTCGATTTGGTGTGGCTTCTCATGCTATGACATGTGGCCTCTCTCTTCACCTTCCCTCTTCTCCCAAATTTTAGTAGGAGCCTTTTGGTCTTCTCCAAATCCCCATTTCGACCTCCAAGATGATATATTAAGGATTGACATGTCATTATGTCAGTATTTCAGCCTTCAAATCTGAATTGGGTCATAACTATCATAGAATCTCCATCATTGGTGTCATAGCTATCATAAATGTAAGGGGAATCTATCCAAGTGTCCATGAAACTCCCATTTGGCTCTTCCTCTCCCATGTCAGTTACAATTCATCCCAAATTAGACATATGAAGTGTATATAAAAGTATATTAACATTATAATACATACAAAAACATTATACTTCCCATATATTCAAATTTGCAAGAGAAAGATACCATTTAACATAGGAATTCTAGTAGTCTCCATGTGTCTTCATGCTCTATTTCCACTTCCATTTTCTCTTGTATTTATTTAATAAGATCAATTATTAAATATTTATCCCCTTATAATTTCTAAACATCATTTATTATCCCCCTTATTCCAAATCTCAAAGCTTCCACCCCCAACCTAGGAAACTAGTGATTTTCCTCCTTAGCAATTATTTGACTTTTGGCATCCATTTTACAACTTTCATGAATATGGAAAATGTGATTTGGCCATTGTGACCCAATTCCAAATTTGGGACATTACACTATATATTAAATGTTTAAATAATTATTTGATTCTTCAACGCTATTGTTTCTAGGATATACAATTTCTATGCTCGAGTATTCTATTTGAAATCAATATTGTTTATGACATTTGGAAATTATTTATCATAATATTTATGAGAAGATTTATACTAGGTCTTGAATTCTTGAAGTTTTGATGATAGAATTTGATAAATAGGGATTTTGGATTTGAAGTTTTTGAACAAATTTGAAAGTTTATTTTCTATTTTAAATGAGAAGAAAAGATTTATCCTCATTCTAACCTAAACAATAAAACATGTTTAAAATTTATCCTATCATAAAAACCTCTTTAAATAAATCCCAGGGTACCATGACTAAATAATTATGTCAATGGACACACAGAAATAAATGTCTGATTCAAATTTATGAAATATATTTTGCAGCTTCCAATGTAAATCTTGATAACTATAAATCTCAGCTGGTAAACATATTTAAGAGCATAAATAAAGTCTAATATAGAGTAAACCTATTACCTGTAATTGCGTGGCTTGTAATAGCTCTATCACCCTATACACTTCAACACAAAATTAATAGGAAGTAATTTGTTTCTCACATATGGAGTGGTAACCCAACGACCTCAAAACGGCCACGTTCCTCGCAACCTTGACTCAAAACCATTCCTCGTTCTTAATCAGATCCCCCATATTTGGCTCTAACGTGGAATAAAATCTAGAACACCTAAGGATAATGTTGTTGGTGTTTTGGAGTTAGGCCCTATATTCTCTAAATACTGGGTTTGGAAATTCTCTCCAATCCCATCCATAAATAATGTTCACATCCCTTGCCCTCTCTTAGCTCTTTATTTTATAGATATTCTTTGGAAATGGGGAGTTGGTTAACTTCAGTTACATCAAGACTTTAATGATTTCTTTAAAATAACTCTTAGTTTGATTTATATGTAATATATCTTAGAAGAAAACAATTTTTTATAACAAGGATATTTCTATTAGTTCCTACTGTTGAAAAACTGAGTTTTGCTGCTTGCTGGTTTAAATGAACATTTTGTGTTTTTCACTTCAGCCGGTTTTGCATAGGCTTGAAGCTACTTAAAAAAAAAAAATCTGAACAATTTTAAACACGCAGAAAAACACTAACAGGCTGAAAACAAGTAAACATTCACACCATAAATTTGACTCAGAGATTTTTGGCTAATCAGCCCTGGAAAAACCCACAAGGGGAAAACCAGTCAGAGAGAGGAGAGATTTTTATTATTTTCTTTAGCAAAATAAAAGGACAGAAATGCAGGAGAAATACAACTTATCTCCACCATAGACTTTATCCCAAAGTCTGGACACTGTGCTCAGCAAACCAGCCGTACACCCTTCTCGATTTCTGTGCCAACTTAAATGCAGACCGTACAACCCAGAAAAAATCGTACCAGCAACAATAAATGCACCGTAAAGTCTCGATTTCTGTGCTGTAATAAATGATGTCCGTACAGCAATTAATGCAGCCCGTACAGTCAATAAAAACCTCAATTTTTGTGCAGGTTAGTTCCTTGAAACTCGTGCTGAATTTAATGCAACCGTACAGCAGCAACAGGCCGTACTCTACCTCGGTTTCTGTGTCAATAAACAATCCGTACAACAATTAATGAAGGTCGTACTCTACCTCGGTTTCTGTGTAAACATTAAATGGCTGCGTCAATTTTCGTGCCAACAAGAAATCACTTCCAGCGCTGTCTAAAAATCAAACCCTTCTTCAGCAACTCAACCTCCTCTCTCAGCTCTCCTCTTCTCATGCAAAAAATGAAAAGTGAGAAAACCTTTTGCCTCCCTCATGCTTTTTGTTTGACCTAAGTGGGCATCTTAATCCAACGGTGGAAAAAGAATCAATCCAATGGATGAGATTGAGTGAGAGTAAAAAGTCCCTTTTATTTAATTCACATAAATAAAATTACTCACCCACTTAAATTTATCAAAAAGTGACTTTATTGTTATAAAGTCTCATTAAGTGACATTTAATGTGAGGGTCACCTTTTTCCCTCTTTAAGTGACTTAGGCAAAAGATAAAGTCACCTAGGGAACATCTGCCTAGGTACAAAAACTAACACTCCCTCTTACCGAGGAAGGTGTTCCGTACCACTCCCAACTTATCTTTGAAGAAGACGAACTTGCCCCTCCCCAAAGATTTCGTCAAGATGTCAGCTACCTGCTCATTAGTAGAAATATGCCGAAGCTGAACTGCCCCTCTCTGAACGTAGTCTCGGATGAAATGGTATCTGATCTGTATGTGCTTTGACCTGTCATGGAACACTGGATTCTCAGAGAGCTGAATGCAACTCTGATTATCGTAGTAGATCACCGTAGGCCTAAGCTCCTGATCAAACAAATCTACCAAAAGCTTGCGAAGCCACAGTGCTTCACAAGTAACCTGACTGGCTGCCATATACTCAGCCTCAGCCGAACTCAATGCAACGGATCTCTGTTTCTGGCTGAACCACGACACTGCTGCCGAGCCCAAACTGAAACAAACATCGGAAGTGCTCTTCTGATCCCGCACGCAACCTGCCCAGTCTGAATCTGTAAAACCAACCAATCCGACTCCATCCGAACCCCTGTAGTCCAGACCATATTCCACTATCCCTGCAAGATATCTCAAAATGTGCTTTGTAGTTGTTCAGTGCACACTCCTAGGATCAACCATGAACTGGCTAAGAGTGTTCACCGCAAAGCACAAATCTGGCCTGGTGTTAACCAGATACATCAACGAACCAATAATCTGACGATATAGTGTGGGATCCACCAACTTGCCCTCGGAAGCATGGAGTTGCTTCTAGTTGGTGATCATAGGTGTAGACATAGGCCTGCAGTCCTCCATCCGAAATCTCCTCAGAATATTAGCTGCATACTTTCCCTATCCAAGGAAAATATGCCCAGGCTCCTGCCAAACCTCCATCCCCAAATAATAGTGCATCAGCCCAATATCGGTCATCTCATACTCCGAAGCTAAGTCTCTCTTGCAATGTGCAATGAGACGCTCAGCACCTGTGATGAACAGATCATCAACATACAACAAAAGAATGAGCGAATCCCCCTCAACCACAATGAAGTAAAGGTTGGGATCATCCTCACTCTTCTGAAATCCCATCGATGTCAGATACTCATCTATCCTGGAGTACCAAGTTCTAGGAGCTTGCTTCAATCCATACAAGGATTTCTTCAGCCTGCACACATGAGAATCCCTCCCATGTATCTCGAATCCCTGTGGCTGCTCTAGATATACTTCCTCTTGCAGAAGACCATTGAGAAATGCGGTCTTCACACCCATCTGGTGGATCCTCCAACCCATCTCTGCTGCTATAGAAATCACTGCCCTGATAGAAGAATATCGTGCAACTGGAGCAAAAGTCTCATCATAGTCAACTCCCTCAATCTGTGAGAATCCCTGCACCACAAATCGAGCCTTGTACTTCTCTATGCTGCCATCTGCAGCATGCTTTACCTTGTAAAGCCATCTGGAAGTCACAACTGACTTCCCCTCCGGTCTCGGTACTATCTCCCATGCATCATTCTTCATGATGGAATGGTACTCTTCCATCATGGCATCTCTCCAAACCATATGCTGAGAAGCCTCCTCAAAAGTAGATGGCTCAGAGTCACGAAGGCATGCAACAAGAGCCATATCATCCCTGACTGGCACCACACTAAGCCTCTCAGGCTCCACTACTGTCCCGATCCTCTCCTGGGGTCTACCAACTGCCTCTGCATCCTTCAAGGTCTCCTGAAGCCACTTAGGCTTTCTCTTCCTTGAAGTCTGCTCCTCCAAAACTGTGCTTGGGCTTTCCTCATCTGAGGAAGTCCCAGTACCAGATGGTCCAACACCCCGAGGACCAGTAACTGAAGATCCTATGCCTGCCGATGCTGTCACCTAAGGACTCATACCTGTACCTGTACCTGAACCTGAACCTGTCCCTGAAGTACCAACCACCTGGACCACTAAACCTGTAGATGCTGTGCCTGTACCCTGTGATCCAGTCCCTCCAGAAACCGGTGGACCTGTAAGCTGTATCGAAGAAGCCTGCACTAACTGAGGTGTGGGGACTGAAGTCTCCCCCTGCTCTAACTCTCTGGACTTCCGGAAGGCTCTCTCCTCATCAAACTTTACTTCCCGGTGAACAACAACTTTCCGCGAGCAAGGTAAGTAAATATGATAAGCCTTCGAAGTCTCATCATATCCCACAAAGATGCCTCTCTCTGCAGTGGGATCAAACTTCGTCCTCTTCTCAGAAGGGACGTGAGAGTAATTCAAAGAGCCAAATATGCGGAAGTGGCTCACCTCAGGCTTCTTGCCCGAATACATCTCCTCAGGAGTCTTGCTCCCCACTGCCCTGTGAGGACTCCTGTTCTACAGATAAACTACAGCACTACATGCCTCAGCCCAAAGAAAGAACGGTAATCCCTGATCATGGAGCATTGCCCTGGCTTCTGCCACAATAGACCTGTTCTTCCTTTCAACTACTCCATTCTGCTCAGGAGTATAAGGAACCGTCAGCTGTCTCTGAATCCCCTCCTGTGTACAGAATGCACGGAACTCATTGGAGGTATACTCACCCCCATTGTCCGACCTCAAGATCCGGATCTTTCTACCTGTCTGCTTCTCCACAAGGGCTTTGAACCCTTGGAAGACTCTCAATACAAGCTAGGACTTCTTGCTCCTCAAGAAGTAGATCCAGGTCTTCCTGGAGTAGTCATCTATGAAGATGATGTAATACTCAAAGCCTGTCAAAGAACGTGATGACATGGGACCGCAAATATCAGAATGGATCATATCAAGCACCCCAGCAGCTCTAGTGTCACTGCTCGGAAAAGCATTCTTGGTGTACTTTCCCAAAGCACACCCCCTACACACATCCTCCTGCTCCGTGCTGAACTCTGGTAAACCTGTAACCATGCTCCTCAGCAATCTCAGAGCTGGGTGATGTAAATGGGCCATCCTCCGATGCCAAAGCTCACAAAGCTCGCTGCTGCTGCTATGTGCCAAAGCACATTGTGGCTGAAATAATAGCTTGTACATCTTTCCACACCTGACCCCGATGTCCATGGCACTGGACATACCTGTAGCCTTGGGATATACCTGTACTCTCCCATCCGAAAAGCACACCCCAAGACCCCTGTCCTCTATGGTGGAAACTGATACAAGGTTCTTTTTTCAGCCCAGGGACATACAGCACATCCCGCAGAGTCATGGGACTCATAGACTCCCTCTGAAATGTGATGGTACCCCTACCAATAGCTCTCACAATGGTGTTGTCCTCAAGGACAACCTCCACATCCCTACTAGACTCTGACAACTTTGAGAACACCTCACGAGCTCCTGTCATGTGGCTCGTGGCTCCACTGTCAATGTACCAAGTAGAAGAGGTGGATGGACCACCCTCATGTCCTTCCAACAAGGAATGCTCACTGTCCTGATCCATATCTATGCTGGTGGCTAAGGTGACTCTCTCTCCCTCAGTCTGTCCAGCATAAAGGGAAAACTCCCTCTGAAATGCAATACTAAACTCATCAACCTCTGCTGAGGCTGCAGTCTGTCGTCCCTGCCCCTTCTTCTTCTTCTTGCTTGGACACTGTGAGGCATAGTTTCCAAACGCCTGACAAGCACAACACTTGATTTTACTCAAGTCCTTTTTCTGTCCACTCTGCTGACCCTACTACTACTGCTTGGCCCCACCCTTCTTGGGACCCTTCTTCTTCTTACCCTTGGCTTCCAAAGCCACATCCTCATCATCAGCCCCTCTCTGAGAAGTACTACCCTGTACAAGACCCCTCCTGGTCTCCTCCTGCACAAAGTCATCCCATAGCCTCTCCCAGTCAGGTAGGTTCTCCCTGCCCACTATGGCCTGCACAAAAGCACTCCAGGACTTTGAAGCCCCGTTCACTGCTGTCCGCACAAGCTCTGTAGGGGCAACCTTCTCCCCAACTGCTGCAAGTTCATCCCGAACTGCAGAAATCCTAGTAAGGTAAGCTGTGACTCCCTCTCCTCCATTCATCCTGATACTCTTGAGTTTTTCTCTGAGAACCATTTTTCAGTTCTCATTAGAACTCTCATACAAGCTGGTTAGGGCTGTCCACATCTCATGTGCCCTATCCTTCCCTGAAATGTGAGGAATAATGTGATCTTTCACGGCATCAAGAATAATTCTTCTGGCTTTGCATTCCAACTTGTTGAAGGCTGTAAGGGTTGCTGCATCTGTAGATGCAGGAATGGTAATGGGGTTTGTAGTAGTGTTCCTCACTATGTCTGGCCACAACTCATTCTCTTCAAGTAACAGCAAAATTCTAGCCTTCCACGGCACAAAATTCCCTGTCCCATCCAGCCTATCCTCCAACCTAAGTCCTGTAGCCATCTCAACAACAACTCAACAAAGTGCTGTTCACTGACAGAAGTAAAATAACAAAAATTTCTGAATGCTGCAAATTACTGTGTGTTTGCAAAAATCACTGTTTCTGCCCCCTTTGCTCTGATACCATGTTGAAAAACTGAGTTTTGCTGCTTGCTGGTTTAAATGAACATTTTGTGTTTTTCATTTCAGCCGATTTTGCATAGGCTTGAAGCTACTTAAAAAAAAAATTTATGAACAATTTTAAACACGCAGAAAAACACTAACAGGCTAAAAACAAGTAAACATTCACACCATAAATTTGACTCAGATATTTTTGGCTAATCAGCCCTGGAAAAACCCACAAGGGGAAAACCAGTCAGAGAGAGGAGAGATTTTTATTATTTTCTTCAGCAAAATAAAAGGACAAAAATGCAGGAGAAATACAACTTATCTCCACCACAGACTTTATCCCAAAGTCTGGACACTGTGCTCAGCAAACCAGCCGTACACCCTTCTCGATTTCTGTGCCAACTTAAATGCAAACCGTACAACCCAGAAAAAATCGTACCAGCAACAATAAATGCACCGTACACTCTCGATTTCTGTGTTGTAATAAATGCTGTCCGTATAGCAATTAATGCAGCCCGTATAGTCAATAAAAACCTCAATTTATGTGCAGGAAAGTGCCTCGAAACTCGTGCTGAATTTAATGCAACCGTACAGTAGCAACAGGCCGTACTCTACCTCGGTTTCTGTGCCAATAAACAATACATACAGCAATTAATGAAGGTCATACTCTACCTCGGTTTCTGTGCAAACATTAAATGGCTGCCTCGATTTTTGTGCCAACAAGAAATCACTTCCAACGCTGTCTGAAAATCAAACCCTTCTTCAGCAACTCGACCTCCTCTCTCAGCTCTCCTCTTCTCATGCAAAAAATGAAAAGTGAGAAAACCTTTTGCCTCCCTCATGCTTTTTGTTTGACCTAAGTGGGCATCTTAATCCAACGGTGGAAAAAGAATCAATCCAATGGATGAGATTGAGTGAGAGTAAAAAGTCCCTTTTATTTAATTCACATAAATAAAATTACTCACCCACTTAAATTTATCAAAAAATGACTTTATTGTTATAAAGTCTCATTAAGTGACATTTAATGTGAGGGTCACCTTTTTCCCTCTTTAAGTGACTTAGGCAAAAGATAAAGTCACCTAGGGAACATCTAGCTAGGTACAAAAACTAACACCTACTTCAGTTTAGAAAAGAATTTTAATTAATTTATTTAGTTTATAAAATAATATTTATATGGACTTTTACTTAGTAACTTTTATTATCTTTTATTTATTTTTTAATTACTTCACACACACACATATATATATTCTCATAATTGTATGTATACTTCACTTAGATCTTTTATATTTATTTATTCAATATATATATATATATATATATATATATATATATAAAGTATTTAGACTTACTTATTCAATTTACTCATCTTTTATCATCCATGCATTAAATAGCATAACCGTTTATTCGATGCTTTCTTAGTTTATGTTAATTCTTTAATAAGGCCTCATGTGGGGCTTGGGTCGGTCAACTAGGATAGGTAGCCCTACATTTCCTTGCAGGTTGGATTTCCTTGTATTCATGGAAGTATCTTGCAAATACCCCATTGATAACCTAGGTAAGGAAACTAAGGTCACATCAATATAACCAATGCTCAAACGTATAGTCACAGGCGGGATTGACTGTATGGACAAGGTAGCAAATCCTGAAGCCTGAAAGCACAAACTAGTACCCCAGGGGTGCACCAATCATACCTCAAAGGCCCCTAGATCTGAATACAATACTAGAAATATCTCATGTTCTCATAAAAAGTGACAAGGGGTCATACCAATCACAATCATGTGCACTACCTCGTGCCTAATTCCTGTGTAATAGGAGTGCCATGAGAAACACTAATTATACCAAGGGTTTCACACTCTCACCTGGACATACACCTAATTGTTTTGTTTAGTGATCTTGGAAAATTAACTCACAATGAACTATTCCAAGACCCTAAAAATAAAAGAGTGTAATACATTTTATGAAGAGTTGATTTTATTTGGCTGTGATTACTCAAAGGGTAATGGTTGTGCAACTTATGAAGTTATGTGACTCAGCAATAAAGTAAATATGCCCACCTAAGAAGAAATCCCAAGTGCAATCTTGTAGAATGAAAAACAGGGTATGCCACTAAATGAAATGCAAGATTTTTCCTTCAAATGTAAGTGTAATCATTCCTATATGAAAATATGAAAATCTGACTATAATTCACCAATCAAACCTAATGCAAGTACCGTTCCAATGCAAAATGCAAGCAATGCATAACTATGCAAAAAGAAAAATATTTTTGTATTTTTAAATTAAATCAGATATGAAAGAAAAACGATGAATCTACAACCCTCGGACTCTACAACCACTCACAAACATCATCCAAGCAAAGCACCAATGTAAAAGACATCTAATGCACTAATCCTAAAACAAAGAGTAGAAAATGAATGACAAGAACATTTCTATAAAATCAAACTAAAAGCAGACTCTGGTCAGAAACCGAGGGTGTATACAGACTCCAGAAGCATCCAAGAAGAATCGACTATCATCCAAACTCACCCAACAACACTTAATCCTCCCACTAAGGCTCAAAATTAAGGCATACGTGACTATTTTGAGTTAACTAGTGTACATACGTGACTATTGAAGGAAAACGCGTGTGTATGTGCAACTGTGAAAGCTAAAATTGCATATAGGAAGAAAAAGGAAGAAAAATAGGGCAAATAGACAAGCTAAGACAAAATTTACTCCTTCAGGACCCTACTAGGAAAACATGCCCCCAGACCCGACACAGAAATAGATAAATCAGAGCAATTCAAATACATTGAATACCAAAAACCCCAAAGAAACAAAACTAGGAACCTCCCTAGTATGGTCTCTGATTCTGTTATGGAGAGAAATTTCCTATGGCTTGGGGTGTACCACAATAGACAACTAGGTACGAGAAATCAACCCTTTCCCAATATGCAAGAGAAACAAAACATCTAATGCTAAGGGACCTCGAATCATACCTTATTCCACATGATTGAAGTAGATGCTCGTTGAGCTTTTTCCAATCCCTCTTGCACTAACAATTTTCTCTCAACAACAGCAAACAAGACAAGTGTGCTATATAATATGGTGTTAGATCTACTCTAGCATATATAATGAACAATGTATAAGAAATTAAACATATCCATGGATTCAATATTTACATTCAAATGCACATTATTGGACAGGAAAAGATATTTCTATTAATCAAATCATAGATTACACAAGTGACAACCTCTGTCAACAAATCTACGAATCAAAGAAACCGAGTACTCCACCTAGGCCTCCACCACCTCAATCCTCCATCTCTCGATAGAAATCTCACAAGCAAAAGAAATCTTGGGAAGAAAACAAAGTTCTCCAAAGGGACAAAGGGATGAAGACTCAAGTATATGCAAGCTATTGAAACAATGGACTATAGTTTCGTTGCTCTTCAATTCCTCCTCTTCAATGTATCCAAGGGGTTCCTTATATAGCACTCCAAAGTGGCAATGGAGGGTCTAATCCGAGAGATCTCAAAGCATATGGAAGGCCAAGATTCAGGATCTTTAGACTCATCCAAGGAAAAATCCAAAATTGTTTGGCTTTATGCACACATCCCAATGTACACGGGTTTGAGGTCAAAAGTCACATGTACACATGAGTATGGATTTAAAAGTCATGTACAACAATAAACAAGGGTTTTTAGGGATGAACTTGGAAACATAAAAGTATAATATCATTCCATGGGGTCTAAAGAGTCTGCAGAGGAACAGGGAAGGCCATAAATATGTGATCAACCATGTGTGTTAAAATCAGCTATAACAATCTTCTTTTTACTGCAGAATAAAAACTTGGATAAATAACTAAGCCTAAGTTTTGTTGTTGTTTTCCTTCTTGTTTGTTTCCTGTATGATGATGATGTTTACATGTCACTATTCCATATTTCGATGCACTTGTATTTTATGTACATGTTTATCTATTTTACTATTGATGCTGATCTTATTATGTTCATGGTTCACTTTCATGTTACATTACCTATTTATTATTTATTTACGATGAAGAGGTTGACTAACCTCTGTATCTAAATGGGTGGAGTGGTAGGATTTTTCCCTATTGAATGACTCAGAAAGGTAAGGGATCCTATGCTACTAGGCTTACTTTGTTCATTACGAGCTAACACATGTGTACCTATTTTACTGCAGGTGACTTTCCCTATAAACCTAGGCTCATGAACATGACGAAAAATATTCCTGGCATCTACAACTAGATAAACCTAAGTGATAAAGATTTATTTAAAGAAATACTAAACCCTACGCTCACAACCTTGAGCTTAGTACTATAGGATGAAAGGGTTTAAGATTAAATGTAAAATGTATGTCTTTACACTATGGTATTGAGGGTTTAAGTTTTAATGTTGGTGATATTATTTTAAACTATATAACGTGGAGGGTTATACTATAGTATGTATTTGGAAATCGAAACTATGGAAATGGGTAATATTTTTATGGAAATAAGTATGCACCCATACTATATCCAAGTGGGTTTCGATTTGAGAAATGGTGGAGGGTGGGTTGGCACATTCAATGAACCATGTGAAGGCAAATCCCAAGCCTTAAGCCTTGCGCTAGCATTTCTGGGTTGTCATCTAATTGTTCTTTCATTTTTGTTGATGGAGGTTTTATGCTCTTGGGCTAAAGCTACACATACCCTGGCTGGGATGACAGTGTTGGTCACAAAAATGCTTACAAGTATGCCATCATTCCCATAATTCAACTATTTCAATTTCGTTTGCTTTTAATGATTCATTGCATAATTCTCATGATTTGTTTGGTTTAATTTTGTAGGTTTGGGGAAGCTTGAGTACTCTTCTTGATTGGCAGAGACTTGGTCGACTACGCAACCATCCAGGTAATCCCTCATAGAAAAGGGGCCTTTACCCAATGCTTGATCTTGTATGTTGCTCCAGGGTTTCTATGTTACTCATATTGTAGACATCCGCCCTGTTGGATTTCAATCATGGATCTAGGAAATGATGGTAGTAATGCTTAGGTTGTTAGCCTGTAGGTTTGGGTTTGGGGTTCTCTTCATGTTTGGTTGTTGTGTTTCCTAGATGCGACTATGTAAACTTTGATGGTTCTGAAATGTATCAAAGTGATGGTAATTTTGTTTAAAATTGATTCAGCTCTATGTTTTAGTGTGTGCTACAAGCTCTGTGATTTATGTTGGATGCGTTTATAAATTATGTTAGTGCCATTGCGATGCAATGGCACTACGATTCCTTTATTTCACTATCGTTGCTTGACTATGGATTTTACCATGGTGTTTAACTCTTGCTGTGAATTATTTAAGGGATTCATTGTTTATATGATTTAATCTTTGTTAATGGATTTATTGGTTGTAATGTAGATAAATTAACTCTTTTTATTTGATGACAAGGCAGAGCCCTTGATTCATATGGGATTGTAATTCTCATGGGAAAATTCTTGGTTTTTGTTGCTAAGGAATGAATTCTCTACGTTTATCAAGGGAAATCCTAGATCTTTTTCTGTGTGGTTATGGTGCTTTGGTTGTTTCATGGGTGACTGTAATAGCTTCCCCCAAGCCTTGCGTAAATAACACAGCCTGTGTGTTGGGTTTTATATTTTAGTTCTTATGCATACATTCTTATGGTTTATTTTGTTTAATGGATGTGATAGTCTTTATAAAATGTATATTGTATTATTTCTCCCAGTCGAGACCTCATTTTATTCAATCCTAGGTCACTCATTGTCTGGGGTTTAAATGTTAATGTTGTGGTTTATTTGTTAAACATTGTAAATATATTTATCTGTTAATAAATAAGTTGTGTTTTATGCATTCAGTATTCTGCACATTTCATCACAAAAATCATCTCAGTATATTCATTAAGGTAAATCACATCATAATACATACAATACATTGTACTACGATAATAATCCTTGTCCATTAGGGTCCACAACCAACATATACAATCATGTACAAGATAATAAAACATATGCCTTGACTTACGCCCAATATATATCACAAATAAACATAAATCATGTGCAGTGAGGCATACGCATAATATATAAACATAATATCAAAGTAACTCATATGTAATGGGACTCATGGCCATTATAGTTAAGCTTAAAATTCAGGATGTTACATCCCTCCCCGCTATTCTAGGGACTAGGAATTTAGTCATGAAATAAGGTGGGCTAAGCCTCTCTCATGGTGGCTTCATTCTCCCAAGTGGCCTCCTTGGCTCCAAAGTGCTTACATTGCACTTTTAGCTGGACTATGGTTCTATTAGGATATTTAGACACTTAGGAGTTAGTTAAGATCAACTTGTGTAATATATCCGTTAGGTAAAAGTGTGTTTCTTTAGTATGCATTAGTATGCATTTGTAAATATTCTAATCCGATGGTCATGATATGTTCTAGACATAGAGTGATCCGATGGTTCAACTTCTCTTAGATCATTCCTACCATTGATCTGTGGCTTAACACCCGATTGGTCTATGATCTCTATTTAAAGAGCATAGAGGGTCCTTAGCTAGTTGATCGATTATGAGAAGCTAATGTAACTTTCTTTCTTTTGCATAATAAATTGCTCCAAGTAGCTATGTGGCTAGGGCCATGGACTGTTTCCCTCTCGAGGGTTTTAACCACATGACAAACATTGGTGTATTGATTTATGATTCATTTGTGTAAAGCAATTGCTCTTGGTGTTCGGTCCTTTCGGAGTACCTTGTGTACCCTAAAAGGTTCGCTTCCTGAGATGTACTTCTCTTCTGTCCATAATATAAAGGGGTTTGGGTACATACCCCCATTCAAGTTCCACCTGCATCAAGGACCAATCAATATAATGTTTATTATCATATAAATATTTCTTCAAAAAGGATGCATGAAAAACATTATGAAACTTTATATGAGTAGTTAAATCTCATTCATATTCCACTGGACCTCTCTTGGTCAGTATCTCAAAGGGTCCGCAAAATATTGGTGCCAACTTTCTGCATCTTCCCAAGCTCAATGAGCTTCTCTTCACTTTTACTTTTAGGTAAACATGTTTGTTGATCTGGTAATCTTTATATTTTATTTTCTTATCAGCGTAAATTTTCTGGAGGTCTTGCGCTTCCTTTAGATTATGTTGTACTTTGGTGACTATCTATTCTAGGTCCTTTAGCAAGTCTAACCCTAACATGAGTCGGTCCACCAGGCTATCCCAAGTAACCGGTGTTCTATACTTCCAACCATAGAGTACCTCGAAAGGACTCATCTTGGTGAAGTTCTGGTATCCATTTTTATATGCAAACTCTGTGAGGTTCAGATAATCCTCCCACTTTCTGGGATTGTTCAAGACATACATTCTAAGCATGTCTTCCAAAATCTAGTTTAACCGTTCTGTCTTCCCATCTGTCTACGGGTGGTAAGCAGTACTAAAATTTAATTGTCTCTAAACTGGAAAATAATGATCTCCAGAATTTACTGGTAAACTTAGTGTCTCGATCTAAGATTATTTCCTTGGGTATCCCATGTAATATGAATATCTCCTTTAAGAATATGTCGGCAATGTGAACTATCGTTTACGTTGACTTAACTGGGATAAAGTGTGCCGCTTTAGATAACTTGTCAAAAACTACATAGATGGAATTGTTATGCTTCTTTCTCTTTGGTATAGTCGTAATAAATTCCATAATGATAACCTCCCACTTCTATTCAAGAATGGGTAATAGTTGTAGTAATCCTGAAGTATGTTGATGCTTAACTTTGACTACCTGAAATTCTTAACATTTTGCGATGAATAATGCTATTTCGGCCCTTAACTTAGGCCAGAAAAAGTGTTTCTTTACTACTAATATCATCTTTTGATATCTAGAATTCCCTGAGTAGGGATTATTATGGAACTCGATTAGGATTTTGGACCTGATGTCCCCTCCTTTCGAAACATACAATCTCTCTTTGGACCACAATAGTCCGGTCTCGTCTACCTTATACTCTTTTTGTTGTTGAAACAGCATGTCCTCTTGAATCTTTTTTAGGAATTCAACATAAAAATGGTCAACTCCATTTGTTGTCCTGATCCTATTGTGAAAATACAAATCAGTTTGGCTTAAAGTTACCTCATATAACATATGAGCTCGTCAACTTAAAGCTTCGGGGATTTTATTCTCCTTTCTCTTTATATGCTTTAACTCGAAGTGGTACTCATTAAGGAAAGCCAACCATCTGGCCTGCCAAGCATTTAGATCTAGTTGGTTGAAAAAATAATTCAGACTCATGTTGTTTATCTTTAAAAGAAACTTCTTCCCCATGAGTTAGTGCCTCTACATCTTCAAGGCGTGGATAATGGTTTCTGGCTCAAGATCGTGGGTGGGATAATTTTGTTCGTGTTCCTTTAATTTCTATGAATCGTAACAGATCACGCAATCATTCTACATGAGGAATTCTCCAATTCCTTCATTTCTCATACTGGTGCAAATAAGGAAATTTCCATCGGGATCCGCTATTCATAGTATCGATGTAGTAGTCAAAAGTTGCTTAAGCTTCTAAAAACTTTCCTCACACTTGCTTTTCCACAAGAACTTGTTTTCGTTCTTTTGTAAGGTGGTCATGGGACAGGAAATCCTTGAAAAGTTCTCAATAAAATTTCGATAGTAACCTGCTAATCCAAAAAATGACCTAATGTCTGTGACACATGTAGGGGTAGGCCAATATTCTATGACTTTAATTTTTTTTTGGGTTGACGACTATTCCCTTCTAGGAAATGATTTGACCTAGGTATTGTATCTGTGGTTTTTAAAAATCACATTTACTATACGTAGCATAAATATGGTGTTCCTGTAAAACTCATTGTAATATGCATATATGCTCCTCATTTTCTTCTTTACCCTTCCAGTAAACTAGTATGTCACCTATAAAGACCAATACAAACTTATATAGGTATTTAGTGAAGATAATTTTCATCATGCACATAAAATTTGTCGGTGCATTGGTGAGCCCAAAATGAATTACTACAAACTCGTAATGGTCATATTAATTTCGAAAGGTCATTTTATGTATATCTTCATCATTAATCTATACCTTATGGTATCCATACTGCATATCGATCTTTGAAAATATCATTGCTCCTACGACTTGATAGAACAAGTCATCGATCCTAGGGAGTGGGTAAAGGTTCTTGATGGTCATCTGGTTAAGTTGGATTTAATTGATGTAGATTTGCATCATATCATCCTTCTTTACGAAAAGTATAGGTTCTCCCCAAGGGGACACACTAGGTCAGATATAAGCTTTCTCAATCAACTCTTGTAACTGCAACTTGAGCTCCACCAATTTTGGTGCGCTCATAGGGTATGGGGCTTTTGAAGTCGGTATTGATCCTGGTGTAATTTCTATGGAAAAATCTAAGTCCTGTTTTGGTGGTAATCCTGGTATTTCCTTGGGAAATACATCCTTGAAGTACATGAGAACCGAAAATTCCTCTCTTTGTTGTTCTCTCTCAACTTCTACATCTTCGATGTTTACTGCAAAACATTTGTAGCCCTTCCTAATACACTTCTTTTCCTGTAAGGAGGATATTTATCTAACGAAAACCTTCTTGGGTATGCATTGAATCTTTGTTTGATTCCCTTTTCTATCCATGCACAATATTTACTTGCTAAGACAATCGAGCATAACATGGTTATGTTCCAACCATTCCATGTCGATAAGTAAGTCGTATAATCCCAAGGGTAAGATATTTAGATCTATGTTAGCTAGAAACCTGTTCAAGTTTACTTCACAGTCTCTCACTAGTACTGAAACCTTTCTTTTTGTACCAGTGGCTAATTGTACCATCCATGGTTTCTCATGTTTTACTTTGTTTAGTTACACGTTTCAACAATCTTGGGTGATACATAGCTTCAGAAAGCATCAGGATCAATCCAAATCGAAATAGAATTGTTTTAAACCTTACCTTATATTTCAACCATAGTGGTCTGATGGTATGTTTGTCGATCATCAAATGCTTCATAAATCCTCGGTGTGCTAGCCATGTACTCTACCATTGGGTCTTCCTGTAGATTGTGAAAGACTCATGTTATAGTTGATTTTACCACACATGGTGAATCACATTTTTATGGCCTCTCCTATCCCTTTGCAGACACCTTAGACCCCATGGACCATTTTTGTTCCTTTGATGTTTCCAAGATCATCCCTAAAAACATGCAAAATTTTCTATATGCAACTTTTAAACCCTTTCTCACGTATATACATGGGTTTGACCCCTAAAACCGTGTACATCGGAATCTGTGCAAAAGGGCGAATTATTGTGGAGTTTTCCTTGATGTGGATCTGACTCACTTGTCTCTTGTCCCTCCCTATGCCTTGAGATCGCTTGGATTAGACCTTTCATTACCCCATTGAAGAGCTATATAAGGAACCCTTTGGATACATTGAAGGCATGAGGAATTGAGAGCAAGAGAACTATATTCCATTGTTGCTAGAACTTGTGCTTGAGTCTATATCCCTTTGTCCCTTGGAGCACTTCTGTGTTCTTCCCAATCTTGCCCTTTGCTTGTGAGCTTTCTATCAAGAGATGGAGGATTGAAGTGGTGGAGGCCCAAGTCAGGGACTCAGTTTCTCTGATTCGCAAATGTGCCGACAGAGGTTGTATTCATTGTAATCTCTAATTTTATATTAATAGAAATATCTTTTCCTGTCCAATAATGTGTATTTGAATGAATATTTGATCCATGGATCATTTCAAATGCTTATATGTTATTGATTATATATGCTAGAGTAGATCTAACATGATTATATATAGCATGTTTGTCTTGTTTATTGAATGTTGAGGAAGCAATTTATCAATTCAAGCTGGAATTGGAAAGCTCAATGGGGATCTACATCAACTATCCAGAATAAGGTACGAATCGAGATCCTTTATTGTTAGATATTTGGTTTCTCTTGCATATAGGAAAGGATTGATTTCTGGATTCAAGCTATCTGTTGTGGTACCCCAAGCCATAGGAATTTCTCTCTGTAACAGAATTGGTGACTCCACTGGGGACGTTCCTTGTTTTTCTTTGGGGTTTGGGGGCATAATGTGCTTGATATTCTTAACTTGCTCTTTGTTTCTCCTTGTTTTTGTGTTGCATTTTATAGTATGTTCATCCATTAACACTCCCCTTTATTGGTTTGACCCTTGGCCTGCTTTTTACCACTGTCTTCTCTGTATACGCAGGTTTTTGGCTAAAAGTCCTGTACATATGCGGATTTTTGGCCAAAATTCATGTATACACGCAGGGTTTTGGCCAAAATCCATGTATACATGCAGCTTTTTGGCCAAAATTCATGTATATACGCAAATGCTCTTTAAACAGTCGCGTACATCCTCCCTTTTGGCGAGTTTGATGTTGTGGGAAGTTGTTGGGTGGGTTGTGAGTGTGGTTGGGTCTTCCTTGGGTTTGATGTTGTGTGTTGGATGCTTCTTTTATGACCAGAGACCACCTTTTCATTGATTTTTATTTGAAAGTATTTTTATTCATTTATCCTTTTTGTTTTTCCATTAGTGCATTACTCTTTTTTGTCTCGGTGTCTTGTTGGGCTTGTGTTTGATACTTGCTGCAGAGACTGAGAGTTTTAGATGACTTTTATTGCAATTTTCATTCTTTTATATTGAAAAATACAAATTAGTTGCACTCTTAGTTGCATCTTAGATATGGATTTGAGGAGGTACTTGCATTGGATTGCTTGGATGAGAGTTGTATTTAGGATTTCATATAGGAAGGATTGCATTGGAATCAAAGGAATGATTTTTTATGCATCTCATGTCGTGGCATACCCTGTTTTTCATTTGACAAAGATTGCACTTAGCATTGTTTGTTATGGTGTGCACATTTATTTCACTGCTGAGTCATAATGTCATTAGTTGCACGGCCATTTCCCTTTGAGTAATTATAGCCAGTTAAAATCAACGCATAATAAAATGAATTACACTCTTTTCTTTTATAGTGTGCACCAACAAGATTAGGTTTTAGGGTCTTGGAATAGTTCATTGTGAGTAAATTCTCCAAGACCACTAAACAAAACATGTATGTGTTTGTCCAAGTGAGAGTGTAAATTTCCTTGGTATAATTAGTGTTTCTCAGGATCCTCCTCTTACAAGGGAGTTAAGCACGAGGTAGTGTGAGCGGTTATTGATTGGGATGACCCATAGTTATAACTGAGTAGCACTAGAGATATTTCCAAGATTCTATTCATATTTGGGGGCTCTTTCGAGAGTTTCAGGCTTTGCTACCCTGCCCGTACGGTTAATCCCACCTGCGACTGTCCGCCTAAGCATTGATTATATTGAGGTGACCTTAGTTTCCTTACCTAGGTTATCGAGGGGGTACTTCGTAGGGGTTATTCTGCGGGTGTCCCGGCCAGGTAGAGGTCAGACAGCATAGTCGCTTTATGTTTTGAAGTCAAGGGCCACTATAATTGGTTATGTACCTCTACTTGTAGTGTATGTGAGTTTCAAGCCTCTCCTAGGCGAGACATACCTACTGCATTCGGGAGCTCACATATCCTCCCCTTGGTTTGCTTGTATTTTGATTGTATATTTTCTTAGGAGTGTGCTCTTTCTGCGCTAGTTGGCCTTTGGGATCGTGGTTACTTGAGTATATTTATGCTCTCTTGAGTTTAGGTCCTTTTATTTTCAGCATGCCTATTATCTTATCACCTGTCCTTGGTCCTAGTACAGACCCTGGTGTCATACTTGGGAGCATCACAGCCCCTTACCCTGCTTATAGATTTGGGAATGGTCACATTCCACCCTCTACTCCATTTGTGGAGGATGTTGACTCCCTTATCTCAGTCTTTACACTGGTGGTCACCCCCACGAGAGTGGTAGTGGATGCATGAACGTTGGGTCTACACCTTACTTTCCTTTTTATGTCCCATCGTTTAGCGCATTGTTTCCTTTGGGTGCAGTTGTCATGATCATTCCTCCCCATTCCCTATAGTTTGGATTCTTTATTGAATATTTTGGGTTGTTTTGGACTAATATGGTTGTCATCTAGGGTCCATTTTTTGTACACTCTCTCCAAGGTTTTGACCCGTTCATTCCTATCACACGTATCATGTCTAAACTGGCATATAGGTTAGGATTTCACATCCGCTTGCATTTTGCATGACCTTATGACTATTTCATTTTAATCTTAGGTACGAACCCATTCCATGGTATCACGAAACCTTCAGGCTATTGTTAGAAGTGGTACTATGTGAATGGTAGAGCTTTCCTATACATGGGTGTCCTAGTTATCTCCTTTTCACATTTGGTACCCATGCTGTGAGTCCTCTCTTAGGTCCAAAAGTCCCTTTTAGTCTCGCCATGTCCTTGATCAAGAGCTTCATTCTCCTCTTGAACTTTATGCTTTCCATTTTCCCTCGGGACTCCATTGTATATGTCAAGTTGTAATTGCATTGTCATGAGCTTTTCCTGGCTCATTGAGCCTTATGTCGACTTCCTTGACTTTAAGTATCAGCCATATAGCCCGAGCTTGTCTCATGTCTAGCCACATAGAGCCATTTTATTTATCCTTTGTAGCTTGATTCCCTATTTTTACCAGGAGGGGACTTTCCCCCGAGTCTCGCTATCCTACACATGTGTCCTTGCATTGAGAATAGGTATGTTTCGCTGCTTGGAACTAGTTTGTTTTCCTATTTGACACTCATCTCCTCCTAGTCTGTAAATTTAAAGCAATTTTATTCTTTTTCAAGCTTTTCAAATATTTGAAAAAGTCCAAAAAAAAATTAAAAAACCAAAAAGCCGGACAAGGAAAGATGTTATCTTTGGCAGCAGTCGAGTCGTGTCGCCTTCGAATAGAGCACTGTATATCACATCCGTTGGTTGGGTTAATAGTTTGACTTTAGGAGTTGTACTCATTTATCTGATTTTATCCCCACCGACCAGTTAAGCTTCCAGTCCCTATGGATCCTCTGTCGATGCCTCCTGTTTCGCAGAGATGTCCCAGTTTTGCATATCGAGTCTATGCTTCCTACATTCAGTCACCATTCACCTTTATGCTCTTGTTAGAAGGAAGCTGAAACCTGATTCAGCCATTCCACAGGTATCTTGACTTTGCATGTTGGCCATTCCCAGTACAGTTACTGGTTCGTGCACCTTATGATCGAGTCCTTCCACATTATACAGCTTTGCTGAGTACCTCGTGTTGGATGATGGGGGATGCCTTAATTCCATCCTTCTAGTGGATTCCATCCCCAACTTCAGATCATTTATTCTGGGATAGGAGTCTAGATTCATTCTTGAGTGCATTGAGACTTGCATTCATTAATGGCAAGTTCTCTCACCATCAACAAATTTTTGGGAATACATCAATGTCCCCTGATCGATGGATTCTCTCAAGTGTTCGACCTCAACACATTTATTCACACTTGTTAGTTTGCACTCTAGTACCTTGATTCCCATTTTCATTATTGATGGGTGATCTCACATCTATTAATGATATACATCAATGAATGGTAATCAGATGATGGACTACTATGTTCAACCTTGACACCTCTATTCGTGTAGTATGACATGTACTCGTAGCAGTTTTTGTATAAGACCTTCCAGACTAGTGGCATCTCTTATATGCTACCTCCTTGATTGTGCCAGTGTTCATGAGATTTCAGCTCTCGTGACTTGATTCCAGTATATGTCAGACATTTCCAGCCATTATCGAGATCTTGATCCTTTGTATATCTTCATCATGGAGATTCTGATCTATTTATATGGTACGTGGTGATGACCACATATGTCATATTGTATCATGCCTATTCATGGACATTGTACTCTTATGTATCCAAGACTACTATATGTATTTGCAGTTATGTGCATAGTTGTATCATTGTATAGTGTTGATTGGATGGTTGGTTCTTCAAATGGGTTCTTCATCACTTCACTCCTGGATGGACTTATAATGTATTTCGACCATCGTATGACCCCTATGACCTCACACATTAGGGAGCATCTATTATAGCTGATTTTACCACACATGGTGAATCACATTTTTATGGCCTTCCCTGTCCCTTTGCAGACTCCTTAGACCCCATGGACCATTTTTGTTCCTTTGATGTTTCCAAGATCATCTGTAAAAACATGGAAAATTTTCTATACACGACTTTTAAACCCTTTCTCGCGTATATACATGGGTTTGACCCATAAAACCGCATACATCGAGATGTGTGCAAAAGGCCAAATTCTTTTGGTTTTTTTCTTGATGTGGATATGACTCACTTGTCTCCTAGCCTTCCCTATGCCTTGAGATCGCTCGGATTTGGCCTTTCATTACCCCATTGAAGAGCTATATAAGGAACCCTTTGGATACATTGAAGGCATGAGGAATTGAAAGCAAGAGAGCTATGAACTTGTGCTTGAGTCTGCATCCCTTTGTCCCTTGGAGCACTTTTTTGTTCTTCCCAAGATTACCCTTTGCTTTTGAGCTTTCTATCGAGAGATGGAGGATTGAAGTGGTGGAGGCCCAAGTGGGGGACTCAGTTTCTCCGATTCACAGACGTGCTGACAGAGGTTGTATTCATTGCAATCTCTGATTTTATATTAATAGAAATATATTTTCCCGTCCAATAATGTGTATTTGAATGAATATTTGATCCATGGATGATTTCAAATGCTTATATGTTATTGATTATATATGCTAGAGTAGATCTAACACGATTATATATAGCATGCTTGTCTTGTTTATTGAATGTTGAGGAAGCAATTTATCAATTCAAGCTGGAGTTGGAAAGCTCAACGGGGATCTACATCAACCATCTGGAATAAGGTATGAATCGATATCCTTTAGTGTTAGATATTTGGTTTCTCTTGTGTATAGGAAAGGATTGATTTCTAGAGTCAAGCTATCTGTTGTGGTACCCCAAGCCATAGGAATTTCTCTCTGTAACAACTCCATTAGTTTTGTTTGTACAATCTCTGGCATAATGGGGCCCTTGGCATTTCCAATAGTTAACCAGCAATGGGGCATCCTTGGATTCTCTGTTTGCTATTGGTTTGTTGGTATTTGGTGCAAGCACATTTGGCTTTGCACCTGTCTTGTTGAATTTTATGTTAGCCAGAAAACTGTTGTTATTTTTTCTGTAAGGTAGTGGTTTAAAACCAAATTTTTGGTTGTCTAAGAATGTCCTAGACCTATCTTGACTTCTATTAATTTTTTCCTTCCTTAACTATCCATGATCATATCAAATCCTAGATTTGTGTAAGGTAGTGTCCATAGTTTTAGGCATGTCAAACTCAATTCCCTCTCGAAAATTGGGAGGAAGGCACCCCAAAAACTATTGTATCTTCACATTTCCATCCTTTATGTAAGGTACGTAGTGTAACAGATCCAAAAATATGTTAATGAAGGCATACATGGTCATGGATCCCATCCAACTCATGAAATTCTTTCACTTTCTTGTCAAAGAATCTCTGACACATGTATTTTTCCTGAAATATTCTGCCAAAATTACTCCACCTTATTTATTTTACTTCATCATTTTTGGTAGGCTTTAGGTCTCTCCACCATCTAGCTGCTTTTCCATTTAAATTATAAATGGTCAGTTTGTATTTCATCTCACTAGAGTAGTCGTGCACTCGAAAGTATTTTCTCATACCTAGGAGCCATTCTTCAACCTTCTCCCTGGTATTCATCTCTCCCTCATAGGTTGGGGATTTTATCTTTTGAAATTCTCCTTAGAGGTTGTCATCATTTTTCTACCTCTTTCTGTAAAGAGAAAGTGAATTATCACTAGAAAGACTGTAATAATCTCTTTCTGGAATTTCAGGTGTGTGTTCTTCTCTTCCCTCTTCCTTTGGACAGCTAATCTTTTTACGATGATAGTCTCTCTTGGATTTATTGGTTGAATGGGTAGGTTGTCCATGATGGTTTACTCCCATCATGTTCTGAAGTAGAGCTTCGTCGATTGCTTTATGCTCTTTTCTCTCATTCATGTTATCATCTATGAAGCTTTGTAAGTCTTCTTGCAAACTTTGTATGGTTTTCATTATATCGAAATTTAATTCCACTACCAATTCTTCTTTCCTTGTTAGGGAATTCAGATTCCCTTATCAACTATTGTCCTCTTCTGTATTCATGATCTAGACTGTTCCTTAATCCTGCAATTAAAATATTTAGTAACATACAACTTTCTGTTAGTTCACAAAATTTCAAATACAATTTTGAAATGTTTATTTCTGTAACGGATGTTCAGTAACGCCCATTAGGTCTCTTTGTGTTTGAATCTGGGATCTGATACCACTTGTAATGTCCTTAAAATTCATAAATAAATAAATAAATCGTAGGCTAATAAAACTGCTAAGATCTTTAAGGACGTCTTATTTTTACTGCAGAATAGAAACTTGGATAAAGAACTAAGCGTAAGTTATGTTTTTGTTTTCTTTTTTGCATGTTTCTTGTATAATGATGATGTTTACATGTCACTATTTTATATTTCAATGTGCTTGTAGTTTATGTACATGTTGTAATGTCCCCGGTTTCGACCCCGGTTGCATGATGTATATATTGTAAGTAATCGTGGTGAGGAGCTCAAGGCAAAAGCCCCACCATCGATTTTGTTGTGTATGTTTCAGCAATGGGGATAATTGCCGATGGTATGCTGTGATATAAGGCACATTATAATTCGGCATCATGTAAACCCGCACATCAATTAAAATAAACCACGACCAGCTACGGCAGTGCAACGTTGAATGAAAAGGGCATGGTTCCGAAGGATAAGGGGTGGGGGATGTCAAACCTTGGTTATGGAAAAAAACCCATGTTTTATCACCTTTGTTGTTTGTCACCTTTTTGTCTCATCCAACCTTGTCAACCTCTTTAATGATTCAGCTGGTGGTTGGGGCAGTTATTGCTGAAGTGGTGGTGGTTGTGGTAGGCTGTCAGCCTTACCCACTTTCCCACTCCACCCACGTCTGTCCATTCTTCTCCCTCATGCACTCTTCCCTGGTCTGTTCACTCTCACCATGATTTGGTCTGTTGGCTCCTCACGCACAGGCTCTGGGCGAATTTGGTCTCACGCAGGCATTTTCTTCCCCTTCACGAGTTGCTAAATGCTCAGGCACTTGCAATTCGCATCCCCCAACTGCTGTGCATTCTCACGCAGAGAATTTCCCTCCCGTTTCTCATTTTCGTGCACAGGAATTTCTTGGGTTTTACCCACGTCGATTTTCCTCTGCGGATTGGTGAATGGAGTGGCTGAATCCTTCCCCCATGGGTCGAACTATGGGTTCGGCGTTGATTATTACCCACGCCCAGGTTGGGAGTCTATAAATTTGTTTCCAGCGTGGTTTGTGTGAGTCTTCCCGTGGCTCAGTTGCCTTGGACGAACTGTTAATTTCACCCACGATTTGGGGTGCTGTTGGTTTCACCCATGTTTTGCGGGCTGGGGTGCTCAAATTCGTTTTGGGCCACTGTGGATTCCCAATATGTCGACTGAGTTTCCCTGTTTTGGACTGTGCATAGTTGCCATCGTTTTCATTGTGAAACTGGGCTATTGTTGCTGAGTTGTTTTGGCCACAATAGGGCCAAGAACAACTCTGTGTTTCCCTATGGACTTGAGCCGTCCTCATCTTCTATTTGGGATTATCCCTGGTTGCCTTTGTTTCTTCACAGGAGCTGTGAAGAGATTGTTGCTGCGTGTGTGCAGTGGTTGGCATTTGGGGCTGCGTTGGCTTGGCTGATTTGTGGACAGCCTGATAAACCCAACGGTGCTTGCCTACTGTTTTGTGTCCACTTGGCTATGTGTAAACCTGCAATTGACCCTTATTCCGAAGGAATCATGCCCAGCTCGGGGGTGGCAGTGTTGCTGAGAGATTGATGAGCAAGCTGGCCTATGGTTGGGTGGAACGTTGCAGCGACGTAGCTGGTTGCGGACAAGTTCTTCATTGAAAGATAAGTGCTGTTGGTTACTTCTTCTCTGCAATTTTATATTGATGTTAAATGAACTGTAATGAACTTGTTGAATGCTGGAATGTCTATGTTTGCTTCCGCTGATTGTTTGAGGGACTGTGCATCCTTGTATGATGAATTGTGCCTGTTGTTTGGGCTTTAATTTCAGCATTTGATTTCTGTCAATGTTCATGGGGTTTTTTGCCCGGTTGTGTTGATGTGTTCGTCGCGTCCTCTTCGCCGGTTAAGGGACGGGGACGTGACACATGTTTATCTATTTTATTGTTGTTGTTGATCTCATTATGTTCATGTTTCACTTTCATGTTACGTTACCTATTTATTATTTATTTACGATGAAGAGGCTGACTTACCTCAGTATGTAAAGGGGTGGAGTGGCGGGATTTTTCCCTATCGACTCACTCGGAAAGGTAAGGGATCCTATGCTACTAGGATTACTTAGTTCATTACGAGCTAATGCACGTGTATCTATTTTACTGTAGGTGACTTCCCCTATAAACCTAGGCTCATGAACATGACGAAAAAGAGTCCTAGCATCTATCACTATCTAAACCTAAGCGCTAAAGTTTTATTCAAATAAATAATAAACCCTACGCTCACAACCTTGAGCTCACTACTATAGGATGAAATGGATTAAGTTTAAATGTAAAATGTATGTCTTTACCCTATGGTATTGAAGGTTTAAGTTTTAATGTTGGTAGTATTCTTTTAAACTATATAACATGGGGGGTTATACTATAGTATGCATGTGGCAATCGAAACTATGGAAATGGGTAATATTTTTATGGAAAGAAGTATGAATCCATACTATATGAAAGTGGGCTTCAATTTTAGAAATGGTGGAGGCGAGGCTAGCGTATTCAATTGAACCACATGAAGTCGAGGACCGATCCTTAAGCCTTGCACTAGGGTTTTTGGGATTTCATTTGTTTGGTCTTTAGTTTTGGTTGATGGATTTTGTATGCTCCAGGATTGGAGCTGTGCATACCCTAGTTGGGATTACAGTGCTGGTCATGAAAATCCTTACAAGTATGCTATCATTCCCATAGTTCAACTCTTTCAGTTTCATTTGGTGTTAATGATTCAGTGCATACTTCTCATGGTTTGATTGGTTTTGTTTTGCAGGTTTTGGGAAGTTTGAGTTCTCTACTTGATGGGAAGAGACTTGGTGGACTACACAACCATCCAAGTAAGCCCACGTAGGAAAATGGACCTTTACCCAATTCATGGTCTTTTATGCTGCTGCACGGTTTCTATGTTGCTCAAATTGTAAAAATCCACCCTGTTAGGTTTTGATCATGGGTATGGGAAATGACGGTAGTAATGCTTAAGTTGTTATCCTGTAGGTTTGGGTTTGGGGTTCTCTTCCCGTTTGGCTATTGTGTCTCCAAGATGCAACTCTGTAAACTTTGATGGTTCTGAAATGTATAAAAGTTATGGTAATTTTGTTTAAAATTGATATGGGTCTACTCTATGATTTATGTTGGACTCGTTTATAAATTATGTCAGTGTCATTGTGTTGTAATGGCACTATGATGCCATTTATTTCTCTATCATTGCTTGACTGTGGATTTTATCGTGGGTGTCTAACCCTTGCTGTGAATTATTTAAGGGATTCGTCATTTATATGAGTTAAGCTCTGTTAATGGATTTATTGGTTGTAATGTAGATAAATTACCTTTGTTAATTTGACGACAAGGCAGAGCCCTTGATTTATATGGGATTTTAGTTTTCATGGGAGAATTCTTGTTTTGCGATGTTAAGAAATGAGTTATGTAGGTTTCCCAAGGGAAATACTATCTTTGCATGTGTGTGGTTATGGTGCTTTGGTTGTTTCACAGGTGACCGTGATAGTTTGGCCCAAGACGCATGTAAATAACTCATCCTATGTGTTGAGTTTTATATTTTAGTTCTTATGCGCACATACTTATGCTTTATTTTGTTTTAATGGATGCGATAGTCTTTATAAAATGTATTTTGAATTATTTCTCCCAGTCGGGATCTCATTTGATTCGTTCCTCGATAGATCATTGGATGGGGTTCAAATGTTAATGTTGTGATTTATTTGTTAAACATTGTAAATATATTTATTTTTTTAATAAATAAGTGGGGGCTTATTAGTTTCGAAATTGATTCGTGATGGTTAATTGATTGTGATTATTTTTTTATCCTTTGTAAAAGTTTTGATATGTGAGATATGATGTTTATGTCATTTGTTTATTTAATAAATGTTCAATGCTCTTTTAGCTGGATCATATGGAATTTGATTTGGTTAATCTTGAAATTCGATAATCATTTTATAGATTTGTTTTGCACTATAATTAAATGCTTTGTTTGTTTAATTTAATGGTTATTGTTTTTATGTAGATATGATATATGTAATCTATGGTTGTGATTGCTAGCAAATGAAATATGCCAGCACTCCATCTAGCTTTAAGGTTTTGAGTGTGTTTTTAGTATTTGAACAGAGTTCAAGTAATGTTTAGTTTTAAAGAATAAACTTAGTGTATTCATCATTAGGTTTACTTAGTTAATTTTGTAAAGCTATCGTTTATTTCAATTTAGAACTAGGCTATAACGTAGGATTTAGTTTAAACTTATCTAGAATCTAGGGTTTCAATCTAGATTACAAATTCTGACATAAACTTCTGAACTAGTTAAATATAAATCCAATAGCAGTTTAACCCTAGAATCTATATAAGAATTTAAAAGTTGATTTTCAATTTAACAAATGAAATAATCATGAAACATATATTCAAACTCGAAAAATAAAATTGGAGATGTTTAATCCAAAGCATAATAAATATAAGTACAACTTGTAAACATAATTAATATAACTGGTAAATGTAGAAACCTCATACATGCACCATTCAGCTTGTTAATGGCAAAGAACCCTTGACTCTTAAACACACAGTATTAATAAAACCCTAGATATTTCTGACCTTGGATCTAGTAACCTCATAGCCTTGGAACTACCATGTTCCTCCCATCCATGACCTGGAACTGTTCTTGGTTCTAATCTGGATCGCCCCGAGATCGCTCCAACATGCAAGTGATCTAGAAATCCTAAAGGTGAGGCTACTCTTATTTGGAATATCTGGCTCTCTATAAGAATTCTTGATTTTGGAAATGCTATCGAAAACTATTTTTGGAATAATCATCAGATCCCCAAGCCTTCTCTTGGCTTGTGTCTTTATAGAATATTTTTTTGGAAATGGCAGTTGTTTTAAACTATCAAGAATTCATTACTTTCTCGAAAATAATCTTTAATTGATTTATGTGGATTTAATAATTATTTTGTTTAGCTTAGGAACTTTTTACTAGCTCCTAATTGAACTTTTAGAATGGAATATTTATTTAATAATTTTAGTTAATAATAAATATATAGACTCTTTATTTATTATTTTAGTTATCTTTATTTCCTTATATATATATATATATATATATATATATATATATATATATGCACAATTATTCTTTTATTCATAATATGTATAAATTTTACATATTATCTTTAATATTTATTTATGCATCATATAACATAGTCTCATTTATTTGATGCTTCCTCTAACACCTCGGTTTTGAACCCGTTTGCATTAAATTTATATGATGTATATAGTGTAACTAATCATGGTGTGGAGCTAAAGGAAAACTCCCCACCATCAATTTATCATTTTATGTTTCAGTGATTAAAAATCATTGCCAATGGTATTTTGTGCTAGCCAACACATTATAATTTTGAACATCATGTATATATGCAATTTAATTAAAAACCCCCAACCAACTATGTCAATACAACAAATAATGAGATGGGGGCATGATTTCCTAAGGATAATGTTGGGGGGGCAGGGGGGGTGGGGAGATATTCAAACCTTTGGGACAATGGGAAAAAAGCCAAATGTTAAAGGGAGAAACCATCAAAATTGTCAACTACCTTTCTTGTCTTATTCACCCAGTCATTTATTACTGCCAGAAATTGGTTGAGTTGGTTATTGCATGGGATGGGCAAGGTATGGCAGCCCAAAGTCGAATTGGAGAATCCATCAATTTTTGGGAAACGCATTTTTGAATCCTTGGCCAAGTAAAAACCCAAAAATGTCTGTCATTTCCAACATGCATCCATGTTTTCATTTTTTCCTCACCATTCTCTTTCACGTTGGGCTCTTGGAGGGAGCTAGAACATCCTGTGTGTGTATTCATCCATGTTTTTTGTTGTCTACCTCATTTTTCCTCGGGATGGGAAATCGTTTTTGTAATTATCAATGGTTGGGTTTCCTCCCCCATGATTTTGCTGCATTTTCCCATTTTTTCCAAGATGGAAATCGTTGTTGGTAATGCCGGCAAGTGGGAGAATAGAGCCATGATTTTTTTCGGTGTTGTTGAGTCCATTTTGGCCATGTTAGGGACATAAACAGATCTAGAAACCATATTGCTGCTAGAAGGTTGTTTTTACCCATCTTGGTAAATCATTTTGTTGCCGAAACCGTTTTTCCTCAACCTAGAATTTTGTATTATGCTGTGTGTGTGTATTTTTTTCTTTGATGTCAACTAGTTTGGGAGTGTAAATGGGGTATGAACTATATAGATAAAACTAGTGTGAGAAGCAACCTCATAAACAGATCTAGGGGGGTAGTTTTCTTCTTTGCACACCCTGAATAGCACTGAATGGGAAGGCATAGCCTGAGGGACTGTGTAGCAAATAAGGGGATGCTTCCTTGTGTTGGGTGTGTAGATGTTTTAGAATCTAGGCTAGATCTAGTGCAGGTTTCTATAGCTCTATGGTTGAGCTCACTAGCTTAGCAGTCAGCCTTTCCAGCTCCCTTATAGCCTTATAAACCCAATTGTGTTGGCTTGGCTAAGTTCTTGTTATATACTTGTCTATGTGTGAGTCTTCTAGTGTTTCCTTATTCCTTGTGGGTATCATTCCCATCTCGGGGGTGGAAATTCTACTGAGATATAGACGAGCACACTGGCCTATGGTTCAATGGAACGTTGCTTCTACATTGCTAGTTGCGGTACTAGCTTCTTTCAAAGATAAGTATCTCTTGGGTTAAACTCTGCAATTGTATTTGCTTCATGATAAATGATGATCATGTCTAATGTGTTGAATGGAATGGATTTTCTTTCACTGTATGTTAATGGTTTATGCACTTGTGTACATTTTTACTTCAATGCATTTTATATTATGTTCATGGGGTTAGATTGCCCGCATTGTTAGCAGTAATGTCGCATTCTCTCCGTCGGGATGAGGGGTGGGGACGTGACACTTCCCTTATCTTATATACTATTTCTTTTAATCAAGGACTCAGGTAGGGTTGGTCAACTAAGTTAGGAATCTCTAGATCCTCCTTGCATGTTGGATTACCTCGTGTATCATGGTAGTTCTTCTAGTACTTGATGAGAAATATATTTTGAAATTTCATTTAATCAACTCAAAATAAGTAATATAATGGTCGGTGTTATTCAGAGTCGTTTTTACTCAACACACTTAATTTCAGTAACTCCTAGCGTTATTACAATCCCAAGCTCGATGCTAATAATTGGTAGTTACACTTAGTGCAATTCCAGACTGTCTCGCTCAACACTAATGCTAGGATGTACTTGTATAATACACCTAGGGATATAAAGGCCAAGGATCTTATGCTCCAAAGCTTATGCTCAACATCAATTTGAAATGATCCATGGTTTATGCCCAACACTTCTAATATTATAACTCATGTTCTCCAAAGCTTGTGCTCAACAAAGAATTTCATAACTCATGTGGTACAGAGGTTACGCTTAACATAATATTTCATAACTCATGTGTCGAGAGCTTACGCTCTACTCAAAATCTCATCACTCATGTGCTTCGGGGCTTACACCTAACACATTGAAGACATCAATCATGCATTCAGTCTTCTGGACATTTCATCACAATAATCATCTGAGTATATGCATGAGGTGAATCACATAGTAATACATCCAGTACATTGTACTACAATAATAATCCTTGTCCATTAGGGACCACGCCCAACATATACAATCATATACAAGATAATAAAACATATGCCTTGGATTATGCCAAAGCTATCTAACAAATCAATATAACTCATGTGCAGTGGGTCATACACCCAATATACAAACATAATATCAAAGTAACTCATATGTAATGAGACTCATGCCCATTATAGTTAAGCTCAAAATTTGGAATATTACAACAAATAACCATTCCACAACCATCGTAGGATTGATTGGATGCTCCATCAAAGAAACCTACAGCTCGAGAAGTAGTCAAAGCATGAGGATAATAATCATCATGAGGAGTGATTATTACAATAAATTCTATCTACAATTTAATGTTGATTGGATCAAAAGGCGCTTTCTACATTCCAAGTGAGTAAGATGTGCTGAAGGTGATGTGGCATTTATCGGCTCTACAAAAAATACATTAAAATTTATAAAAACCAAGTACATATCCAATTCAAGTTTAAATTAGTTACATTGTAAATTTGTTAGATATTAGTTTTGTAATAGTTACAAATTAATCAACAATTGGGTAAATTGCAACTTTTTACTTCATAATTAATTAATGAATACAAATTTTATTTATTTGTAGGATTTATGTGTGATCATTTACAACATGAGTCCACATTAGAATAGTGAGTACCTATAAGATTATAATGGATAATGTATCGTTAGTGTCTTCTTATTAGGCTAATAAGAGAACAATGAGTTAGATATTAGAGTTTGGTAAACAACTATTTTACTTGATAATTAAGTAATGATTGTAACATTTTCCTATTTGTAAGATTTATGTGTTAAAATTTAGAGCAAGTTTCCAAGTTAGAATATTTAGTAGTGGATGATTATAATGGAAAACATATTCAATTAAGTATTTTTAGGTTAATAAAATAACAATAATTTATATATTAGTTTTTGGTAAATAATTATTTTACTTCATAATTGATGAGTAGAATTTATGTTCTATCATTTAAAATAGGGTTCAAAATTGAAATAGTTGGTGCCTCCTTGATAATGATGGAAAATATATTGTATTTTGTTTTGTTAAGTTAATAATAAATCAATGAGTTAGATATTGGTTTTATAATGATTCTAAATTAACCAACATAGATTCATCTTAACTCTAGTTGTATCAAGAACCTAGAGTGATCAAATCCCTTTAGCTGCAAAAATCTTTTAGAGCCCCAAACTTGAAGAAAGGTTTGCACCTCAAAGAATTTGATCCATCTTAAAGATTAATCGAACAATAATTAAGATGGATCTATGCTGGTATTACAATTTTGAAAAAATTATTGTTATATTATTTGATTGGTGTTTCCATACTTTTCATTTAGTAAGAAAGATGGAGACCTTCTCTTTAGATTTTTGGCATGAGGAGATAAGATTATTCAGTGATGATGATGGGTTGTGCTACTCAACTATAATTTTGATATTTTTAATCATTTAACATATTTTTTCAAAAATATATATAATATATAATTATTAAAATTTTAAATCGTTATTAGTTTTAAAAATGGTTATTGTTAGATTATATTAGTTTATTTTGATATTTAAATATTAAATATTAATTCAATATGGTTCCGGTGAAGCAAGAGAAGTTTATTTTTTTCCCATAACTTATTAATCTTTTTAAATAAATTTTATCTATAAATCAATAATTATATTGAGAATTTAAATATTTTATTATATTAAAAATATTTTGTTTAATAATATTAAAAATTATTTGTTATTTATTATTCTTTTCTATATTAATTAAATATGATCATTATTAATGATCAATAACCACCAAACACAAGAAAAATCTAATAATTATCTCATTTGGAATGGGAGAAACTAAGGGTTCTAAGTTTTGGAGTGTTTTTTTTGTTAAATTTAATTGAATTCATACATTATGAAATTAAAGGATTTATCGCGAGATTTCAGAAACCAACTCTATTTAAAATTGATTGAATAAACATAACTATATTCATAAATCAAATTGAAACAAATTAATAAATATAATTACTTTTTAATTGATGAAAATCATTAAATTTAAAAAGTATTACATAAATTAAAATCAATTAAATATGACCACAAACATCCCTAAATTGATTAATAATTATTGTTGAAATGAATAACTCCCGAATTCTTATTATTTCTCCATAGAATGCCTTTATTTATACATCTAAGATGACTCTTGGGATCACACATTCGAGAGTCTCTTCATATTCCTAATATTTACAATAACGTATAATCCTAACGGATTATATTCCAACAATCTCCCCCTTAATCCGAAGGGGTGTTAGTAAGTCCGAGCATGTTTCTGAATCTTTCAAACTTTTCTCGTCCAAGCGCTTTGGTGAAGATGTCTGCAACTTGATCATTTGTGGAACAATGTCGAAGATGGACTGTCTTGGCCTCTACATGATGTCGAATCAAATGATACTTTGTGTTGATGTGTTTGGTTCGATCATGGAATCTAGGATTCTTAGCCGGCTTGATTGCAGAAGTATTGTCGATCAATACTAGAGTGGAGTTCTCTTGTTTTTCTTGCAAATATTCAAGTGTCTTCCTAAGCCATACTATTTGTTTCATTGCTTCAGCTACAGCCACATATTCTGCTTCTGTTGTTGAATCTGCCGGAACTGACTGTTTGCATGATCTCCATGAGACAGTTGTTGATCCAAGACTCATAATGTATCCAAAAGTTGATACTCCTGTCTCCTTATCGCCATCAAAATCTGAATCTGAGTACCCAATAAGTTTGAAGTCATCCACCTTAGAGTACTTGAGTCCAACGTCTTGAGTCCCCTTCAAGTATCTTAGATCTCTTTTTGCAGCTGACCAGTGTCCTTCACAAGGTTTATGCATGAACCTTGAAAGTATGCCAACAACATAAGAAATATTTGGTCTAGTTGTTGTAAGGTAGATAAGTCTTCCTACAAGTTTTCGATACTTGGTCGCATCCTCAAATTATTTTCCTTCGCTTGATGTGAGCTTCATTTTCTGTTCCATTGGAGTAGAGATAGGGTTGCATTCTGTCATGCAAAATTTGTCTAGTAGTTCTCCAACATATTTTTTTTGAGATAGGAATATGTACTTAGGATGTTGAGTGACCTTAATTCCTAAGTAAGAGTGGAGATGTCCCATATCTGTCATTTCAAAGATATTTTTCAAATCTTTCTTTATGGATGCTATATAGCTCTCATTGCTCCCTGTCATCAAAACATCATCTACATACACCACAAGATACACAACAGATCTTCCAACTTTCTTTATAAACAGTGTTGCATCATCGAGATCAAAATGTTCAAAATTTAACTTCAAAAGATGCTCAGTTAATTTTTCATACCATGCGCGAGGCGCTTGTTTTAGGCCATACAAGGATTCGACAAGCTTGCATACCTTTTGTTCTTTTCCTTTCACAACAAATCCTTCTGGCTGAGACATGAAGAAATTCTCTTTAAAGTCTCCATTCAAGAAAGCAGTCTTCACATCCATCTGATGAAATTTCCACCCATTCTAAGCAGCTAAAGAGAGTAAGGTACGGATGGTAGCCCATTTTGCTGTAGGAGAAAATGTGTATTCATATTAAATTCCTTCCTTCTGTGCATAGCCTTTTGCTACAAGCCTCGCTTTGTGCTTTTCAAGTGAGCCATCTGATCTGTATTTGTTCTTGTACACCCACTTGCAGCCAATTGGTTTGGTTCCAACTGGAGGGTCAACCAGCTTCCAAGTTCCATTATTCATGAGTGCATCATACTCATTCTGCATAGCTTCTTTCCACTCAACTCAAGTAGAAGCTTCTTCAAAGGAAGTTGGTTCAAAGTTAGCAAATAAATTAAATTCACAATCAAATGATACATCCATGTCATCACCTGAATTATCTACTTCTCCTCCATCTTCATGTCTTTTTGAACTTCTCGTTCCCATCTTTCCAACTTCATCTGGATGGACACTTTCAAGTGTCTTTGTGGCCCATTTAGGAATCTTCCATGATGGTCCTGGTTGATCAACTGGTGGTGCTTCATTTCCTTCAAGGTTGAGTCTTCCAAGTCTCTCAATCACATCATCCAGTTGAGTCTCTTGTTTAGGTGAAGTAGCAGGAACTTCTTCATGCGGGGGAGTTGGTGCTTCATATGGAAATTCCAAAGGTTGATCCAGAATAGGAATCCCCCCTTCAAGGTTTGGAATTTCATATTCATTTTCAGAATATTTCTTTGGATGAGGATATTTTTCCAAATGATCAAGCTATCTCTCAATGGACTGGTCATTTTTATTAGTCTCAAGAAAAATGACATCTCTGGAAATAACAAACTTCTTGTTTACCTCATCATACAGACGGTATGCCTTGGAGTTTTCTTCATACCCCAGGAAAATGCATTTTCTGCTTCGAGCACCAAGCTTGTTTCTTTTCTCCTTTGGAATCAAGGCATAACATGTGGAACCAAAAACTATGAGATGCCTAGCTGAAGGGAGATGGCCAAACCACATTTCATGTGGATTCTTGTTATCAAGAGCATTTGAGGGACTTCTGTTTCTCAAATAGGCTGCACATTTCACTACATCACCCCAAAACATTAGTTTTACATTCTTAAAAACATCATTGAGCGTACCATATTCATTATGGTTCTGTTCATTCTTTCTGCTACACTGTTTTATTGAGGATTGTAGGGAACTATAGTCTGATGTGCAATTCCATGTTGGCGAAGATAATCTTCAAAAGCATTTGAAGTGTATTCTTTCCAATTGTCAGTACGAAGTGTACCAATTTTAGATTGTGCTTGTTTTTCTATCAATGCATGAAAGTCCTTGAATGTTTGAAATGCTTCTAATTTTGTCTTTAATGAGTAAATCCAGCACATTCTTGAGTAGTCATCAACAAAGGTCATAAAATACTTATTCCCATTGGTAGAAGGAGTTGGCATTGGGCCACATAAATCAGAATGCACTAATTCTAATTTCCTACTTGCTCTGAAATTAGATTAATGGAATGGCACCTTACTGTGTTTCCCTAATATACATGAATCGCATTTGCTCTTCTCTTTGGGAATGGTGGGCAAACCAAATACACAATTGTTTCTCAACAAACGAAGACTGTTATAATTTAGATGACCAAATCTTGCATGCCACAATAAACTTGATGACAAATTACCTTCTCCATGCTGAGAGAGGTAGGCATAGTTCTGAACCCTTGCAGATGAACCCTTTAACTTTAGCAGCTTCCCATCTTCGTATCCAGTCATGATGACTTGGTTGTCAGAGGACTTTCTTATTTCTACGATTCCATCAAACATGTGGATGGAATGGCCTTGTTGTCGAATCTGCACCAAGGATAGCAGGCTTCTCTGCAACTCTGGAAGATAAAGAACATTCTTCAACAAGAAATCAGGGAATCCAGGCATCCTCATCCAAATGGTGCCCATTCCCTTTGGTTTAAGAATTGACTTATCTACAAAGTAAACTATGCCATTTATTGTTTCATTAAGTTCTTCAAAACAGTCTTTTCTAAAAGTCATGTGTGATGTTGCACCAGTATCAAGTAGCCAACAATCTGTGTAAGATGAAAGTGAAGTCATTTCACTAATACCAAGATTACAATGTGCAACAATACAATGAGTAGAATCTGAAGATTTACTAATATCTTGATTCTTATTGTCATCTTTCTTCTGGTTATGTCTGTCTTTGATGGAGTCCCACGAAGCCCAACACTGATCTGCTGTGTGTCTGCTGTGTGTCCAATCTTTCCACAATGCTTGCACTTCAAATCTGATCTTTTGCTGGAGTTGTTTCTGCCTCCTCTACCTCTGAAGTTTCTTCTTCCTCCACCATTATGGATAAGTGTCTTTGCCAGAGAGAGTGGCACCAACTACAGATGCTATAGATTGCATCTTCTGTGATGAATCTTGCAACTTATAGAAAGCTTTGAAAATTTATAGGATACAGGCTTGCTTTCTTGGTCTTTTACAAGTTAGAAAATGATTTTGCATCCTATTATACAATTATGCAGCTTATAAGAATAATTTAGCAATTCTATATCATTTGCTTTAGAGTGCTATTACATGAGTATTACATTTCAAATTTTCATAGTACAAGAATATATCAACAAACAATAACTTTCAGCATGCTTGTTTTGTATTAGCACGACTTGGCTTCTTCAATGGCAGGTTGTATCTCCAACAGCTCAATGCAGTCTAAAGTAGTCTAGTTCGCGATCTTACTGCAGTAGTAGAGTTATTGCATAGTAGCAATATACTCTCAGACTTTACAGCTCGTTCAACACCAACCCAGCTCTTCGCAGATTTCAAAATCCAAATCTTTATGCAGTCAACCTAATGGGCAGTCTTAGCAATCTCCTTTCACGTAGAATGTGGTCACAACTTCAGTCTTCAAACTTATCAAATACACAGCAAAGAAATCGCAACACTCTCCAACTTCATGATACTCCACAAGAGCAGGTTGTAGGCTTGATACTCCATGAGCTTACACGATCTTCACAGAATGGTTGTAGTTTATCAGCATGAATAGTTCACACAGAAAAGAGAAAACACCATCCACGATGTAGTATTTACCAACATAAGCTACATGTTTCATTAGTGATACCAACACACAACATAAAATTAGGGTTTCCACCCTAGAGAGGACGCACCACAGAAAATTAAGGTTTCCACCCTAGTAATCGCAACACTTCTTAATGCAAAAATTCGTAGCCCTACACAATGGTCTTCACATTCCACAAATCTTTCAGACGATTATATGAGCTCTCACAGATAGTTAATGTAGTGGCATTGTTTCCATCTCCACACTCTTGAGTAAAGGCATGAGTCTTCCACCAATGATCTTCAGTCACCGAGCTTCAAAGAACTCGCAGCAGTATATCACAGCCTTCAATCTTCAACAAGTTCTCAATTTGAGTACTGAGATCTCCTCTTGGCTGGTCGCAACACTCAAACTTCCATAGCAGCTCTCAAAACAAATCTTCACATGAAATCGTAGCTCACACAACACGGTTTTACATACAACATGTGGATTGTTCCCATGTTTGAGCTGAAAACACACGGCTTCTACAACAAACAGGCTATGGGGGAAGAGTGTAGATGATATAGGAGTAGTGTACTACCCTCTCAATGCAAGTGTGAAGAATATCTCTACAAGTAGTGGAGTGGGAGCATGAAGGGACTCTGAGAAATACAAGCAGCAGGAGAGTGGGAGCACAATGTCTAGAAAATGAGACAGTGAAGATGAAATGCAGCTACTTAAAGAGATTTAGGGTTAGGCAGGTCTAAGCAGCAATTCAAACGCTCTAGCAAGGAGCAGTAAAAAATGTGCAGTAAATTAATAATGTATCTTCCAACGGACCATTTCATAACTTAAACACAAACCATTCCTCAACGCAGTTCTGGAACTGTAGCGCATCCAATGAATGTATGCAGGCTAGCAGGAGAAACGCTCGGATGTAGACTGACAATGGGCAGGCAGTCTGAAACGAATTGACAAAGGGCAGAATGGAGGTCTGGCAGGCAGAATGTCAGTACTGAAATGCAACCAGGAGTTATAGCAGGTGGTGCTCTCATACTAGCAAGTGGTGCTCTCATACCACTGTTGAAATGAATAACTCCCGAATTCTTATTATTTCTCCATAGAATGTCTTTATTTATACATCTAAGATGACTTTTGGGATCACACAACCGAGAGTCTCTTCATATTCCTAATATTTACAATAACTTATAATCCTGACGGATTATATTCCAACAATTATAATTGCCTCAAATAAGTGAAAACTTACAACCATCTCAATAATACACAATTTTATTTTGAATGGAGAGAGCTACTCACAACTCCCTTCATAAACTACATTGGCCCAATTAAAGTTCATATACCACATAGTTCTACATGGTTTTAGGATTTTAAAAGATTAAAGGTCACATTTAGTTGTAAAACTATAAAAGTATGAAAAGTTTTTAAAAAATTTATGCGGAGAACCTTGAAAAATAAATGGTTTTATATAATTATTATTCTATATTAACCATAAACACTTTCTAACTAACTAAAAACAGTTTAATGTTGAACCATTAAAATATGTATACCATGAGATCTTATACTTAATATTAACAGATGACAACATATCTACACTACAAAATAGTTTTATATAATTATCATTCTATATTAACAGTAAACACCCTCTAACTAACTAAAAACTATTTAATGTTGAACAAATAAGGTATGCATACCATGAGATCTTATACTCAATATTAACAGCTGGCAACATATATACACTGGGATCTGAGTGCTCTTGTCATCCATCAATATGAAATGTAATTTGATCATAGCTTTTGTTTAAAAATTTATCCAGCCATTAAAATATCGATAAATAATAGAAGTATGAGGATTCATTAACGATAATCCTTATCCCTTAGAATGTATGAAAAACCCTAAAAGCATTCATCTCTTTATAAACCCTGAGCCTTAGCTGCAACTCATCCTACTGGAAACACACAGGCCGAGCGTGGAAGGACTTTTACTTTGGTGAGAGGGAGACATTTACTAGATCGATACGACTGTGGCTTTGTGTGGTGTTCGCAACTTCTTCGCAAATACTGCGACCAGATCAACATTGTGAATGGGACAGTGACACAAATAAGGCGACCCCAATTTTGGCAATATGAGGAGAATAAAACCAATTTTGGCAATATGTCCATATTTGGTACCTACTACGAGTTTTTGAATTTTGCTAGTTTTTCTTCAGTTGATATGCAAATTTGATATTGAATGTTGCACTCGTTTCTGAGATGGGGGGCATACCCCTCGGATGGAGAGACCACATCCCCAAAATTTTCAAGGGATGGTAGATTGAGGATAATAATAACATGATAGTCTATTTATAGTCTATACACTTAAACTAATTCTAAAAAAACTCATGCATTTAAAAGGACATGGGAAAAATGTAGTTTTGCTACAAGAAAATTAAGTGCAACTATTTTTCAATTTGAAATAAGGTCCATGAAGGGGATATGAGATGAATTCATGTACCTATAACAACTTTTATTCATATTTCTTATTTTTGTTGATTATGTTAAAAGACATTCCCTTCTCAATATGTTCTGCAGATTTTTACAGCTTTCTATTGGAAACAATTTTGAGATATGCATGCAAGCCTTATGTAAGAAGAATGGAGTCATAATTTAGACTAAGAAGATGATATAATAAGAATTTATTCAAACATTTAGTATCCATTTTGAGTCACTACTATCCATTTGTTCTCACAGTGCATGAGGTTAGGACGGTAGAAGAAATGGACTAAAAAACCTATCACATCCACTGATTGAATACAAGCTCATGTTGTATTACAAGCTTAGTGTTCAAGATATAAGAGCTAGTTAGACCAAATAAATGGAAAGATTACTAGTTGGTCTATTACATATGCCCCAATGTGTTGGTTCGAGGTATAGATTGCAGAATGACCTATAACATAGGGAATACATGCAAGCAAGTTAATTGGTAACCCACATAGACAATAATTACATAAGATAGTAATATGTATATAAAGTAAACATAAAGGAATGGAAATCACCATGCTTATATAGTTTACACAAGATATTAAGGAAACAAGTATGCTAATGAACAAGGAACCATTGTGTTTTCATAGGATGCTTAAGTTGATTGATTACGATGATTTTGATATTAGTATTATTCCCATATATCCCATATATGTGATGGAAAGCTATACCACTATGAACCTGCTTGCTCTAATATGAAGAATACATACTATCTTACCCCTTGTTAGGCAATAGTGATAGATCAATACTAGTATCTTGTTTTTCATTAGTGGTGTCCATACGTACTCATCTAATAAAGTTATTACTATAAATATGTAACTGTGACCTTATCTGAGTCACGCATTGTACTAGTATAAATACCATGTTATTATTACAGTAACACATTGCACTTAAATTGAAGTTAGTGTAAACCTTTGATTACATTATATGCCTTATTAGTAAGCTCCATAAGGTTGTAATGCTAACACTATCTCTTTGTTTACTCCTATTCCATTTCTTATGATTATTGCTATGATTCAAACTCTAATTACTATGAACATGATATGAAATAGAGTATCATACTTGATTAGGTATATATCTATATCATAAACACAATAAATTGTGATATATTGGGCTTGTTGAGATAAAATACCATGCATATTAGTAATCATGCATGGTTATTATTACATGTACTAAGCATCATACTTAAGCTCTTGCGCATACCTATACTAACACTAACCAAGCTTTAGAACGCTTGTACTTTATTATGTAAATACAATGTGTATAAGTAACAAGCTTTACTCTTATTTACCTATATAACTGTTATACCAAAATCCTGTCACCATCATGTGATAAGACCTTTGACATACCTACATGCCCTGAATCCCAGCTTCTAGAGTGAAGACCAATTGGTTTTTTATCAGTTTGTCACACAAATTCCCAGCACCGCTCATGCCCCTTTATCCAGGAGCAGTACCCCTGTTCGCACCGCTTTCATCAGTTGTCCACAAGCGGTGCCACTGCCTGTCACCCTTGGTCCATAGGCAGTTATTACCAGAACCGCTCTGTCATAGAAGGAGAAGTGCGGTACCCTGGGTAAAACAGGAAAAAGAGAATATTCTCGAGACTTCTAGATGATAAGCCTCACGATATCTCTTATCCCTACCGTTGTGGGTTAGTTGAGCTCAAGATCCCTCATCCTAGGATCTTAGAGGCCACCTCACCCACTCATTTCTCAACCATCTCTATCCATCTAGCCCTATATATATGAGTTCATAGCCATGGTTGAGGGGAGAACATTGAAGGTATTGTTATGATGTTGGACTGATTCTTGGCCCAAGATCATTTGGAAAGAGCATAGAGAGCTAGAGTCGGAGCTTTTGGGGATGAAGAGCTGGTTTCATGGAGATGCATGTCAACACTAAGGCTTGGTTGTAAAATTCTTCATATTTCTAATGCAAGCTGATTTTCTGTCCCATATATATTGTTGATGTTTGATTTCAGATATATATTGCTAGATTCCTTAGTCACTAGAATAGATTAATAGATCATATTCTGGTTGCTTTGATCTGTTTCGTGTTGAACTCTTTTGCAGGTACACAGGTGAACTATCAAATCCTTGCATTCCAGATATCTACATTGTCTATGGAGAGTTATCAACCTCTGTGATCTATTTGTTCTAGATCTAAACCATTCAGACCAATGGAACACCCTACTGTCCGCAAGAGGTGAAATATTTTGAGCAACAATAACCTGTGAAAGCAGTTTACATCTAGAAGAACTGTAAATGGTTATGATCATTCAAGATTTTCAATACAAATGCCATAACTATGAGCAACTTTACTAATTATGTAGAGAATAGCCATAGTGTTTACAAGTAATAGTTAATAAAATCAAGTGATAAGAGTAACATGAGTACTTTAATACTAGATACTTACTACATAGGATATTGAATCACCTTATATGTTACATGAATCTTGTTTCCATCATTACAAGCATAAGTATTACCCTATTCAATAAGCATGATAAGCTCTTGTCTAAGCTGATACATAAGAAAAAAATGTCTAGTGCTAAGTTGTAACACTAAAGGTAGTTAGAAGAACTATCAAGGGTATTACTACTATGATAAAAGCAAGTGGAACATGAATCCAGTAGGTATGTATGTGAGACACAATACACCTTATTAGGATAAGAGCTAGTATTGAGTGCAAGTAAGGTAATCAAGCATATTTGTACTAACCAATTAGCATGCTATCTTATCAGTAACTCCTAATAAATTGATTGCGTAAAGAGTTGTCTTATACTATTAATGAACAGAGCATTGCAAGGATACGTCATATCTGCAATAAGTATGATGTAAGGCTAATGAAGCTTAGTAACAAGATTAATAACAGTGATAAACAAGACTGTAATCAAAGCAATATGAGCTTGCTTAGTTAGCTTGAATAAGTTGTAAGTGACACCACTAAGAGTTATGGATTGCAATTTGTTACAGTATAGTCATTGTGTTTAGTTTAAGCATTTTTATTAAACTAATATGAGCTCTATAACATAGCTTGTATTCAAGCAAGTATGGGCAAAGGGTAATCATACTATTCTAATTAAATTTAATGAAGGGTCCATGTTTATTCTATAATTACTTAGGGAATAATCGTGATGTTATAAATCATATAGGATTAGAGCTCTAGTCATATCTTACACTTTAATCAAGTCTATTAAAGGTCCATATAAGCTCACAACCTATGGGATATAGGAGTATGTATTCTCGTAATCGATTACACATACCTAATACTAATAAAATAGTATGTGATTCATTTATTGAATGGGTTATGAGTTCCATATCTTACAGTGGTTGAAACATGGGTAATAAGCATAATAAATACATGTGTGTAAACAGCTTAGGTATTAGTTAGCTTTAGCTATGTTGTAATGTCCCCAAAAATTGAAAATAAACAAAAAATTATAGGCTAGTAGAAAACTACCTAAGAGGATCATTATTACTCCTACGGAAATTATATGTGCTACTTAACTTTCAATCTATTCAGAAACTACTCGTAATGTCTTGTCAATCTCCTATCCATTGAATGATTATTAGTTCGCTTACTTCTTGTGTCTTAATTCTGTTATTTAAACTATTTGTTCATCTTAGTTATTACTATCGATGAGTTAGTGATTTGTATAGTTAATTGACTTACTTCTACACATGTGTACTCTATTTATTAAATATACCTAACTTAACTTTGTTGATGGGGATAAAGTGGTGGAGTGACAGGACTAGTTCTCCCATGACAATCTAAGAGGTAAGGTATTACTTGGTTACGTAGGCTTACTTAGTTCAATCGAACTAAGGCAGATTTCTCTTTTGCTTACTCAATTTATTACTTGTTATGGGATTGGATGTATAGTGTGTTGACAGCCTTGGTCGTCGATAACCTACTGCTAGTTATTACGTTACCTATCGAACTGATTTTCCAACTTGGTAAGTGTCGTTATCATCAATTTAGCCATTACGGCTAAATTTCCTGTATATTAATTCTTCTCATGATTATGGTTTTTATTTCATCATTATTAGATGTCATTAATATATTTTCGTGCTATGTATATGTTTACTATATGCTCTTTTAACATTTCCTATGTTCTTTAATTGGTAGGTTAATTAATGGTTCGAGAGCAGACTTGAATTTGATAAAGTGAGAGATTTACATCGCATACCTTGTATGCCATGGTGCTTAAGCATAAACGCCTTAACATTCTTGTGTTAAACCCTAAGCTCTAACCTATGTACTAAAACTTATCTACAATCCTAAGCAAGGGTATTAAACCTTTGACTAGCGCATCATATGACTAATTATTATGATAATACTAGCATAGTGCAAACTTAGCATTATGGTAACATTGATGTTCAAAGTTTGGGGCGTTGATGTTTATATGGTATGGACCATAAGATACAGGGTTTAAGCAATGATATGGAGAGTGGCATGAAACATTACCCTGGAGCAAGTCGTGACTATGGGAGTGGGTTTATGGAAACGATAATGGGTTCCAACCTGGTGCATTTAATGCTTGTGGGAAAACGTGATAGCCTTCCCATTAGGCTTGGCTCATGATGCATGTGTAAAGCATTTGACATTTTGGGTTTCATTGTTTGGCTCTACACAGAGGTATGTGAGAGGTATGGCCATGGAGGTGACCCACATATTGTGAAGGTAATCCTGCTCGAACTCGTAATTCTGTAGATTAGTTTGGTTTTTAGTTTGAAAGGGATGGCATACTTCTCATCCCTATTTGGTTGTTGGCTTGCAGGTGCCGAAGGGGATGGAGGGAAACGTGGCTACAACATAGTGGGCTCATAGTGTTGCATTCATGGCCACAGTAATCCTACTCATCAAGCTTATGCTTGTCCTCCTTCAATCCTGTGGCAGGGATTCCTTTCGCGTGGTTGTTTGGTTGGGGTTTAATATTGTAGCAAATTCGATTTCACCTTCAGAATTGAATACATACTTGGTTTATTTTAATGGAGGCATTATGCCATGTCTTGATGTTGACGCCATTCGGCTCTGTGTATTGTTTATTTTGGTTATGTAACTCATTAGTTTTGGTTTTGGGCTTTTAAAAGCCATGGGTTGCACCATTGAAAGTGATGGCACCATATCCCATTGGCACCCTGTGTAAAACCTTTCCCTCGGCCTTCAATTGCGACTATTTACAGACATTTGGGAAACTCTGTGTTAGTGGATGTATGGTTTGATAATATGTAATGGTTATGGTGCATGCAATTTTACTCCTGTGTTTTAATTGAATATTTTATTTAATTTGAGTTGGGGTTTTAATAGATAGATGCATACGCCTTACCAGTTGCTCTGTGAGTGAATGCCATCAATTATATCGGTTTATGTACTAAATCGATAGCATGGGTAAATGCCATGCCGTCAATGGAATGAGCCTTCCCACAGTGCTACAATAGCTTTGTGGTTTAAATTATATACGGCATCTGGTTATTAGGAGAACATTGGACTGTGTTTTAAATCATTGTTTGGCCGAGGCCGCGACTTATGTGAGCACTGTGTATTAAATCGTTGTTTGGGTTTCGTTGAGGCCAGGGAATGTAGACCCTCAATGGCATTCATTGTTTTTAATATAGCTTGGACTCTGTGTTAAATTTTTTAACGGTTGAGGCCGTGTTGTAGATGGATTCCCATGACCTCTCTGCTAGCGTAGGCATTTTAATTAACTCTGTAAATATTTTTAAAGGTTTTAATATTAAACCACGGCCCGTATACGAATTCGTAAAGCGTGGCATGTGTGGGAATGATTATGGGGTTTGATTGTTGTAGGTATAAATAATAGGTATGGGTTGTTTATTTATGGCATTGCCTTGGGTCTTGACATCCATTTGAATCGATGTCACGACCTATGTTGGCAACCATGTAATGTAATGTAATGTATTTTGATTATATTACTGTTCTTATTGTGTGGATTTTAATTTTGTTTAATAAATGGAGTTGTAACCTGTGAGGATCGATACCACAACCTCTATTTATTAAATAGAACCTCTGTATGTTAATACAGAGTTATAAGAAATGTTACTTGAAGAAGTTTTTAGATGGATTTATGTTGTGATAATGAATTGTGTAACTTGGTTTATGGTTATGTAAAAAAAATGGATATTATATGGATTTCTTTTTAAGATAATAAGCATGTACTTATGGTATTTTTAATGTAGATTTTTTATATGCTTACAGACCTTGAAAGGTCTTAGATGGATTATTTAATTTTGGAAATGAATGCATAGATAGATTTTTAAAGAGATTTGTACCTCATAGTTTATATATATATAAAAGAATAACTCTCGTTGTAAGTGATACCCTAGAGTATCTATATAGTATATATATTTCTTTAAACTTACTCCTATGGCTAATACTACTATAATGTGAAACACATGTATCTACTAACAAATGTAATATGTCAGTAGAGATATAAGTAATAAGTGTACATTTAAAAGTAGCAGATCTAGATTTACCTAGTCTACAGTATTAATATCTGAATATGAAATAAATGCAGAACACAAATTGTAAAGATGGGAACTTAACTATATACAGCCTATGATAATATTTCCAATCATATGAATAATTGAAGGGAAATAAAGACCCTAGTAAAACCTAGGTAGCATATTAATTACCTAGGGTTAGTAAAGTATATAGAAGCTTTTGCATAAAGCATCCTGCATTTACCCTAGAAATGAACTTTGACATACTAAGAATTCGTACCTATAAATTATCTTCATGAAGCTCCTTTAATGGTTGAACCTACACACTTTTCGAATAACTAGCATTATCAATTTAAGACAGATCTGACCTCTGATTTTGATGACCAAATCACTTGGGAACTACCACGTTCCTCCCAACCATGATCCTAAACCATTCGTGGTTCTAATCCGAATCACCCCGAGATGGACTCCAACATGCAAGTAGCTTAGAGCTCTGAAGGGAGGGTTTCCTATATGGTATTCAGATTTTGAATCAGTCCTCTTTTTCTTTGTAGGAGAAAATTATCCAAGAAAATAATTGAGAGCAAAAATAGGCAAAATAATAATTCTCCAAGAGAAAGAAAATAGAACCTTGAATCCTTTGCTAGGCTTGAGTCTTTATCGGTAGACTTTTCAGTCAAAGGAGCAGTTAAATCAAGAAATCCTTGATTTCTTGACTTAACCCTTTTTAATTTACTAGGGTAATTTTCAATTCTTAACATAGGAACTTTTAACTAGTTCCTAGTTAGTCTTTCATAGTTATTTCACTATTTATTAAATAATAGCTAATAATTGATGGAGCTTCTCTTCTTTCTTATTTAATTATATAATTAAGTCATAATTAATTCTTTATACATACTATGTATAAAATACATAGTATTAAAATACTTGTTAACATTTGTCTTCAGGCATCATGTATCATGATCCCTAGACTTGACAACACTTCCTTATGAAGGTCAAGTAGATAGATGGCTTAGGTCTACTAAGCTACCTGTAACTCTAAACATCCTTGCATGTTGGATTTCCCTTGTATAACATGGTAGCTCTTCATTACTTCAATGAGAATACAAAAATTTGAAATTTCATTTAATCACTTATAAATTAGTACGATGATGATCAATATTTTTGTCGAGTCATTTTCACTCGGAAGTTATTAAATTCTTTTCAGTAACCCCTAGCACTTACCAGAGCCCATACTCAACACCTATAGCAGGGAGTTATAAACATAGTGCCAATTCTAGAGCTTTCACTCAACACTAAATGCTAGGATGTGCTTGTATCATACACCTAGGGATACAATGGCCAAAGATTCGATGCTCCAGAGCTTATGCTCAACATCAACATGGAATGCTTCAGAGCTTATGCCCAACATTTCCAATTATATTTTCATGTGTTCCAGAGCTTTATGCTCAACACAAATGTAAGTACTCATATGCTCCAGAGCCTCTCGCTCAAAACAAAACATCTCATCGATCATGTGCTTCAGGGTCCACACCCAACACAAACATTTCATCAATCATGTGCTTTAGGGTCCATGCCCAACACAAAACATATATATACATATATATCATTAACAATTGGCTTACGTCCAATATACAAAACAAATCATCATGTTTATATGTAGTGGGGTCTTTGACCCAATATAAAATAAAACATCAATATAATCATCATGATCAATAAGCTTATGCTATAAATGGTAGGTCCAAAATTCAGGACATTACATCCCTCCCCGCTTAGTACAACGCCTTCCCTAGTGTTCTAGGGACTCTGAATGATATCATGAAACAAGGAGGGGTAAGCCTTTCTCATGGTGGCCTCATTCTCCCAGGTAGCTTCATCTACCTCAAAGTGCTTCCACGGCACTTTTAGTTGGACTACACTTCATTTCCAAAGCTGTACTTCTCTCATGTCAAATATATGCAAAGGGTCAAGGGAAAATTCCCCCTTAGGTTCCACCTGCAATAAGGACCAATCAATGACATGCTTAGTGTCATAAACATATTTCTTTAATAAAGATGCATGGAAAACATTATGAACTCTTACTTGCGCAGGTAATACTAATTCATAAGCCACTAGTCCTTTCTTGGCCAAAATTTCAAAAGGTCCACAAAACCTAGGTTCCAACTTACCACACCTACCCAGGTTCAACGAGCTCCATTTTGGTTTCACTTTCAAGTAGACATGCTCACCTACTTGATAGTCTTTATCTATTCTTTTCTTATCCGCATAACTTTTCTGACGGTCTTATGCCTCTTTAAGGTTTCCCTGGACCTTGGTAACTAACTATTCCAAGTCCTATAACAAGTTAGGCCCTAACATGAGTCGATCCACTGGGCTGTCCCAAGTAACTGGGGTCATACATTTACGTCCATAGAGTACCTCGAAAGGACTCATCTTGGCAGAAGCCTGATACCCATTGTTATATGCAAACTCTGCAAGATGGAGATAATCCTCCCACTTGGTGGGGTTGTTCATGACATACATTCGAAGCATGTCTTCAAGAATTTGGTTTACTCTTTCAGTTTTCCCATTCCTCTACGAGTGTTAAGCAATGCTAAATTTCAGTTGCATCTCTAATCCAGAGAATAAATATCTTCAAAATTTTCCTATAAACTTAACATCTCGATCTGAGATAATCACTTTGGGTATCCCATGCAATCTAAATATCTCTTTCAGGAAGATATCGGCAATGCTCATGGCCTTGTAAGTCAATTTCATGGGGATGAAGTGTGCCGCATTTGACAGCTTGTCAATGAATACGAAGATGGAATCATTTTGCTTCTTGCTTTTCAATAAGCCAGTAATAAAATCCATACTGATAACCTCCCATTTCCATTCTGGAATGGGAAATGGCTGTAGCAATCCTGAAGGATGTTGGTGCTCAGCTTTAACTAGCTGGCATTCCTGACATTTTGCAATAAACATTGCAATGTAGGCCTTTAACTTGGGCCATAAAAATTGTCTTTTGATGGCATATATCATCTTTTGATATCCTGGGTGCCCCGAGTAGGGTGCCCTATGAAATTCTGTGAGGATGCTGGACCTAATGTCCCCTCTATCTGGAACATACAATCTATCCTTGGACCATAGTAGTCTGGAGTCATCCACCTTGTATTCCTTTTGTTGTTGAAACAACCATTCCTCCTGGACCTTCTTGAGGATTTTCACATAGAATGGGTCAACCTTGGTTGTTCTAATCTTCTCATGCAAATATGCATCAGTTTGACTCAGAGTCGCCTCATATATCATATGAGTTCATCAAATCAAAGCATCGGCAACTTTGTTCTCTTTTCCCTTAATATGCTTTAGTTCAAAGTGATACTCACTCAAGAAAGCCAACCATCTGACTTGTCTCTCATTCAGATCGGGTTGATCGAACAAATAGTTTAGACTCATATTGTCAGTCTTTAGAAGGAACTTCCTTCCCATGAGGTAGTGCATCCACATCTTCAGAGCGTGGATAATGGCTGCTAGCTCAAGATCATGCATGGGATAATTCTACTCATGCTCTTTTAATTTATGCGATTCATAATAGATCTCATGGTCATTTTACAAGAGAAATCCTCCAAGTCCTTCCTTGCTTGCATCTGTGCATACAACAATATCCCCATCGGGATCTGCAATCCGTAATAATGGTGCAGTCATCAAAAGATGTTTAAGCTTTTGAAAACTTTCTTCACACTTGTCAGTCCATAAGAACTTGTTTGCTTTCTTCTACAAAATCGTCATGGGGCAAGAGATTCTCGAGAAGTTCTCAATGAACTTTCAATAATACTCAGCTAAACCCAAAAGGGACCTAATGTCAGTGACACTAGTCGAGGTAGGCCAATCCTTTATGGCTCGAATCTTTTCTTGGTCCATAGCTATTCCTGCCTCAGATATGATGTGACCTAGGTATTTTATTTGCGGTTTGTAAAAATCACATTTACTAAACTTAGTGTAGAGCTGGTGTTCTCTCAATACTCGAAGTACTATGCGAAGGTGTTCTTCATGTTCCTCTTTATTCTTGGAATAAACTAGAATGTCATCAATAAATATTATCCAAATACTTATTGAATATGTTATTCATCATATACATAAATTTTGTGGGTGCATTGGTCAACCCAAATGGAATTAATACAAAATCATAGTGCCCGTACCTTGTACAAAAAGCGGTCTTGGGAATATCTTCATCTCAGATCTATACCTGATGGTACCTGGATCGCAGGTGAATCTTCAAAACAAATTTGGCTCCTCCCACTTGGTCGAACAAATCATCGATCCTACGGAGTGGGTAATGGTTCTTTGTAGTCATTTTGTTCAACTGACAGTGATCAATGCACATATGCATCATACTATCCTTCTTCTTTACAAACAAAATCAGTGCTCCCCAAGGGGACACACTGGGTCGGATATACCCTTTCTCTATTAACTCATGTAACTGCAGTTCGAGTTCCACCAATTTTGATGCACTCATGTGGTAAGGGGCTTTGGAAGCTAGAACTGATCCTGGGGTCAGTTCAATGGAAAATTCTAGGTCTCGTTTCAAAGGTAATCCATGGATTTCCTCACGAAACACGTCCTTGAATTTTTCAAGAACGAGGAAGTATTCTATGCATTTTTTCTCTATCCAAATCTACATCTCAGATGTTTACTACTAATAACTTGTAGCCCTTTCTAACACACTTCTTCACTTGTAAGGCAAATATTTGTCTTACCGAAACTTTCTTGGTGATTCCTTGAACCTTCACTTGGTTCCCTTGGCCATCAGTACACAAGCTAGACTTGTGTAGACAATCAAGCATGACATGGTGCTATTCCAACCCGTCCATGCCGATAACAATATCGTACGATCCTAAAGATAGGATGTTCAAGTTTACCTTAGTACAGAAACCATTCAGGTTTACTTCACTTTCTTTAACAAATTACGAAACCTTTTGTTTCGTATAGGTGGCTAACTGTACCAGCCAAGGTTTATCATGCCTTACTTTTCCTAACTTGCATAAATAAACATTCTTAGGTGCAACATAGCTCTGGCAAGCACCAAGATCAATAAGTATTGAAACAGAGGCGTTTAAAATCTTACCTTCGATCTTGACCATGGTAGCTTGATGGTCCGCCTGTCGGACATCTAATACTGCGTAGATTCATGGGGTTCCTGCTACATCCTCAATGGTAGGTTCTTCTTGCAGGTTATGCAAGACTCCATTTTTCTTGTTCTTACAATCTCAGGCATAATGTGGCCCGTTGCATTTCCAGCACTTGATTTATAAAGGGGTAGCATTGGCTCCACTTGCCACCTACTTATTACCATTAGGAGCTGGTACATAAGGTTTTGTACCTGGTTTATTAAAGTTCATGTTCGCTTGAAATCTGTTATTTTGCTTCCTATAAGGCTGTGGGTTTGACCCAGGCTTGCGGTTATTCGAAACGTTGCTAGACATTTCTCTGTTTTAGTTCTAGTTTTCTTTCCGTAACTTCCCATGCTCATAATAGAGTTTGGCCTTGTGTAGTGTAGTATCCAACTTCTTTGGCATGTCGAATTCAATCCTGTCCCAAAAACTGGGAGGAAGACATCCTAGGAACTGTTGGATATTCACCTTCTCTTCTTTGATATACGGTACATAATCCAGCAGATCTAGAAATCTGTTTATAAATGCGTCCATAGTCATGAACCCCATGCAGAGTTCATGGAACTCTTTTACCTTGGAGTCAAAGAACTTTTTCGACATGTATTTTTCTTGGAAAATCTTTCAGAATTTTTCCTAGATTTTTTCTTGCAAATCATCTTTCGTGGTGTGCTTTAAATCTCGCCACCATCTTGTTGCCTTACCATTCACGCTGTAGATGGAAAGCCTAGCATGCATCACACTTGAATAGTTATGACCCTGGAAATACTTAATCATTCCCAACAACCATTCTTCATCCTTTTCTCCTGTATTTACTTCACCTCCATAGGTCGGGGCTTTTATTTTTAGAAACTCCCCCTGAATAATGTCATCACTTCTTTGCCTCTTTCTTTGGGGAGAGAGTGAGTCATCACTAGCAAGACTGTGATGATCCCCTTTAGTTGCTTCAGGTGTACCTTCTTTTTCTGCTTCTCTTGGGATTCTAGCCCACTCATGGTATGGTTCTCTTTTGGATATGTTGGTGGACTAGGTAGGTTTACCTTGTGGGCTCCCTCCCATCACGTTACGTAATAATGCTTCATTTATAGCTTGTTGTTCCATTCTTTCATTTAGATTGTCTTCTCTGAAACTATTAAGTTCATCTTGAATACTGTGCAAATTTTTCAGCACATCAAAGTTTAGCTCGACCACCAAGTTCACTTCAGAAGTCAGGGTGGTCATTTCTTCTTGCCGACCATTTTCTCACTCAATGTTCATAAACTGAACAGTGCTATAAAATTTTTCCTATAACACAAAAAATTTTAATAGCAGCAAAAAATTTTGTTAGTAAAAAAATTTACTTATCATACTTTATTTTCTCTACGTGAATTCCTAGTGCACCCATAAGTCTCTCAGTATTGAAAACTGGGCTCTGAAACCACTTGTAATGTCCCCAAAAATTGAAAAAATAAAAATTATAGGCTAGTAGAAAACTACCTAAGAGGATCATTATTAATCCTGCTGAAATTATATGCGCTACTTAACTTTCGATCTCTTTAGAAACTACTCGTACTATCTTGTCAATCTCCTATCCATTCAGTGATTATTAGTTCACTTACTTCCTATTTCTTAATTCTGTTATTTAAACTATTTGTTCATCTTAGTTATTAATGTCGATGAGTTAGTGATTTGTATAGTTCATTGATTTACTTCTACACATGTGTACTCTACTTATTAAGTGTAACTAACTTAACTTTGTTGATGGGGATAAAGTGGTGGAGTGGCGAGACTAGTTCTCCCATGATGATCTGAGTGGTAAGGTATTACTTGGTTGCGCAGGCTTACTTAGTTCAATATAACTAAGGCACCTTTCTCTTTTGCTTATGTAGTTTATTACTTGTGATGGGATTGGATGTATAGTGTGTTGATAGCCTTGGTCATCGATAACTTGCTGCTAGTTATTATGTTACCTATCGAACTAATTTTCCAACTTGGTAAGTGTTGTTATCGTCAATTTAGCCATTACGGCTAATTTTCCTATATATTAATTATTCTCCATTATGGTTTTTCTTTTGTCATTATTAGATGTCATTAATATCTTTTCATGCTATGTATATTTTTACTATATGCTCTTTTAGCATTTCTTGTGTTCCTTTTTTGGTAGGTTAATTAATGGTTCAAGAGCAAACTTTAATTTGATAAAGTGAGAGATTTACATGGCATACCTTGTATGCCATGGTGCTCAATCCTAAACACCTTAACATTCTGGTGTTAAACCCTAAACTCTAACCTATGTACTAAACCTTATCTACAATCCTAAGCAAGGGTATTAAACATTTGACTAGCACATCATATGACTAAGTATTATGATAATACTAGCATAGTGCAAACTTAGCATTATGGTAACATTGATGTTCAAAGTTTGGGGCGTTGATGTTTATATGGTATGAACCATACGATACAGGGTTTAAGAAATAATATGGAGGGTGGCATGAAGCATTACCTTGAATCAAGTCATGACTATGGGAGTGGGTTTATGGAAACGATAATGGGTTCTAATATGGTGCGTTTAATGCTTGTGGGAAAACATGACAGCCTTCCCATTAGGCTTGGCTCGTGATGGATATGTAAAGCATTTGACATTTGGGGTTTCGGCGTTTGGCTCTACACAGAGGTATGGCCATGGAGGCGACCCACAGCTTGTGAAGGTAATCCTCCTCGAACTCATAAGTCTGTACATTAGTTTGGTTTTCAGTTTGGAAGGGATGGCATACTTCTCATCCCTATTTGGTTGTTGGCTTGCAAGTGCTGAAGGGGATGGAGGGGAGCGTGGCTACAACATAGTGGGCTCACTGCATTGCATTCATGGACATGGTAAGCCTGCTCATCAAGATTTTTCTTGTCCTCCCTCGATTCTGTGGCAGGGCTTCGTTTCGCATGGTGGTTTGGTTGGGGTTTAATACTGTAGTGAATTCGATTTCACCTTCGGGCTTGAATATAGACTTGGTTTATTTTAATGGAGGGGATATGCCATGTCTTGATGCTTAGGCCATTCGGCTTTGTGTATTGTTTATTTTGGTTATGTAACTCATTAGTTTTGGTTTTGGTCTTTTAAAATCCATGGGCTGCACCGTTGCAAGCAATGGCGCCATATCCCATTGGCACCCTATGTAAAACCTTTCCCTCGACCTTCAATTGTTTCTATGTACAGACATTTGGGAAACTCTGTGTTAATAGATGTATGGTTTGATAATATGTAATGGTTACGGTGCATGCGATTTTACTCCTCATGCATTTTAATTGAATATTGTATTTAATTTGAGTTGCAGTTTTAATAGATAGAGGCATACGCCTTACCAGTTGCTCTGTGAGTGAATTCCATCGATTATCTTGGTTTATGTACTAAATTGACAACGTGGTTAAAGGCCATGCTGTCAATGGAATGAGCCTTCCCACAATGCTGTGATAGATTTGTGATTTAAAGTATATACGACATCTGGTTATTAGGTGAACATTGGACTGTGTTTTAAATCATGGTTTGGCCGAGGCCGTGAATTATGTGAGCACAATGTATTAAATCATTGTTTGGGTTTCGTTGAGGCCAAGGTATGTATACCCTCGATGGAACTCGTTATTTTTAATATAGCTTGGACTCTGTATTAATTTGTTTCACAACTGAGGCCATGCTTCTGAGTTGGAGGCCCATGACCTCTCTATTAGCGTAGGCATTTTAATTAACTCTGTAAATATTTTTAAAAGGTTTTAATATTAAACCACAATCCACATACGAATTTGTAAAGCGTGGCCTGTGTGGAAACAATTATGGGGTTTGATTGTTGTAGGTATAAATAATAGGTATGGGTTGTTTATTTATGACATTGCCTTGGGTCTTGACATCCATGGGAATCAATGTCGCGACCTCTGTTGGAAACGATGTAATGTAATGTAATGTATTTTGATTATATTATTGTTCTTATTGTGGATTTTAATCATGTTTAAACAATGGAGTTGTAACCTGTGAGAATCGATACCACGACCTCTGTTTATTAAATAGAACCTCTGTATGTTAATACAGAGTTATAATAAATGTTACTTGAAGAAGTTTTTAGATGGATTTATGTTGTGATAATGAATTATGTAACTTGGTTT
>LPNX010621160.1:541529-566104 GCA_001517045.1 Pseudotsuga menziesii
GGTTAATACTACTATAATCTAAAACACATGTCTCTACTCACAAATGTAATATGTTAGTAGAGATATAAGTAATAAGTGTACTTTTAAAAGTAGGAGATCTAGATTTACCTAGTCTACAGTATTAATTTTCTAATATAAAATAAATGTAGAACACAAATTCTAATGATGGGAACTTAACTATATACATCCTATGATAATATTTCCAATCATATGAATAATTGAAGGGAAATAAATACCCTAGCAAAACCTAGGTAGGACATTAATTTCCTAGGGTTAGTAAAGTATATAGAAGCTTTTACATAAAGCATCCTGCATTTACCCTAGAAATGAACTTTGACATACTAAGAATTCATACCTATAAATTATCTTCCTGCATCTCCTTTAATGGCTGAACCTACACACTTTTGAAATAACTAGCATTACCAATTTAAGATAAATCTAACCTCTGATTTTGATGACCAAATCACTTGGGAACTACCACATTCCTCCCAACCATGATCTGGAACCATTCCTGGTTCTAATCCAGATCGCCCTAAGCTAGACTCCAACATGCAAGTAGCTTAGAGCTCCTAAAGTAGGGTTTCCTATCTGGTATTCAGATTTTGAATCAGTCCTCCCTTTCTTTGCAGGAGAAAATTCTCCAAGAAAATAATTGAGAGCAAAAATAGGCAGAATAATAATTCTCCAAGAGAAAGAAAATTAGAACCCCCAGGCCTTTGCTTGCCTTGAGTCTTTATAGGCAGACTTTTCGGTCAAACAGGCAGTTAAATCAAGAAATCCTTGATTTCTTGATTTAACATTTTTAATTTACTGGGGTAATTATCAATTCTTAACCTAGGAACTTTTAACTAGTTCCTAGTTAGTCTTTCATAGTTATTTCACTATTTATTAAATAATAAATAATAATTGGTGGAGCTTCTCTTCTTTCTTATTTATTATATAATTAAATCATAATTAATTATTTATACATACTATGTATAAAATCCATAGTATTAAAATACTTGTTAACATTTGTCTTTGAGCATCATGTATCATGATCCCTAGACTTGTTGACACTTTCTTACGAAGGTCAAGTAGATAGATGGCTTAGGTCTACTAGGCTAGGCAACTCTAAACATCCTTACATGTTGGATTTCCCTCATATAACATGGTAGCTCTTCAGTACTTTGATAAGAATACAGAAATTCAAAATTTCTTTTAATCACTTATAAATAAGTATGATGATGATCAATATTTTTCTCGAGTCGTTTTCACTCGGAAGTTATTAAATTCTTTTCAATAACCCCTAGTGCTTACCAGAGCCCATACTCAACGCCTATTGCAGGGAGTTACAAACATAGTGCCAATTCCAGAGCTTTCACTCAACAGTAAACGCTAGGATGTACTTGTATGATACACCTAGGGATACAATGGCTAAAGATCCGATGCTCCAGAGCTTATGCCCAACATCAACATGGAATGCTTCAAAGCTTATGGCCAACATTTCCAATTATATTTTTATGTGTTCCAGAGATTTATGCTCAACACAAATGTAAGTACTCATGTGCTCCAAAGCCTCTCACTCAACACAAAACATCTCATCGATCATGTGCTTTAGGGTCCACTCCCAACACAAACATTTCATCAATCATGTGCTTCAGGGTACATGCCCAACACAAACATTTCATCAATCATGTGCTTCAGGGTGCACACCCAACACAAAACATATATATACATATATATCATTAACAATTGGCTTACGTCCAATATACAAAACAAATCATCATGTTTATATGCAGTGGGGTCTTTGACCCAATATAAAATAAAACATAAATATAATCATCATGATCAATAGGCTAATGCTATAAATGGTAGGTCCAAAATTTGGGACATTACATCCCTCCCCACTTAGTACAACATCGTCCCTAGTGTTCTAGGGACTCTTAATGATATCATGAAACAACGTGGGGTAATCCTTTCTCATGGTGGCCTCACTCTCCCAGATAGCTTCATCTACCTCAAATTGATTCCACTGCACTTTCAGTTGGACTATAGTGCGTTTCCGAAGCTACACTTCTCTCTTGTCCAATATATGCAAAGGCTCGGGGGAAAATTCCCCCTCAGGTTCCACCTGTAATAAGGACCAATCAATGACATGCTTAGTGTCATAAACATATTTCTTTAATAAAGATGCATGGAAAACATTATGAACTCTTATGTGCGCAGGTAATGCTAATTCATAAGCCACTGGTCCTTTCTTGGCCAAAATTTCAAAAGGTCCACAAAACCTAGGTGCCAACTTACCACACCTACCCAAGATCAACGAGCTCTATTTTGCTTTCACTTTCCAGTAGACATGCTCATCTACTTGATAGTCTTTATCTTTTCTTTTCTTATCCGCATAACTTTTCTGACAGTCTTGTGCCTCTTTCATTAGAGGAAATTTCAACTCAAAATGGGCCTCTTAACTTTTATTCAAATTCCATGTCATCATGTGTTAGCCAATGAAATTGCTTTAAATTTGAAATACCGTATAGGTCTTAAACACTTTTTTTATATAAATTTGGGGATAGGTATCATAAAAAAAACTACTTTTTTTGTTTGTATTTTTTACATATCTCCCCATGTTTTTACTCATATTTCGATCAGGAGAGCTCGTTGGATGCGGAATTAAATTTTGTATCCAACGAGTATCCACTCAACATACTTTTGACGGACCCCGCTACCCCAAAAACAAGAAATACCTGAAAAAACAAAATGATGACATCATCATTCCATTTTTTCAGGTATTTCTTGTTTTTGGGGTAGCGGGGTCCGTCAAAAGTATGCCGAGTGGGTACTCGTTGGATGCGGAATTTAATTCCACATCCAACGAGCTCTCTCGATCAAAATTTGAGTAAAAACACGGGGATATATGTCAAAAATACAAACAAAAAAGTACTTTTTTCTTTTCTTCCTCCAAAATTAATAAATATTATTTTATTATTTTAACTATTATTTTATTAATTCATTTTAGGAGGCCCATTTTGAGTTGAAATTTCCTCTAATGAAGGTTTCCCTAGACCTTGGTAACTAATAGTTCCAAGTCCAATAACAAGTCAGACCCTAACATGAGCTGATCCACTGGACTATCCCAAGTAACTGGGGTCCTACACTTCCATCCATAGAGTACCTCTAAAGGACTCATCTTGGCAGAATCCTGATACCCATTTTTATATGCAAACTCTACAAGGTGTAGATAATCCTCCCACTTGGTGGGGTTGTTGATGACATACATTCAAAGCATGTCTTCAACAATTTGGTTTACTCTTTTAGTTTTCCCTTCCATCTGTGGGTGATAAGTAGTGCTAAAGTTTAGATGTGTCTCTAATCCAAAGAATAAATATCTCCAAACGTTTCCTGTAAACTTAACATCTCGATCCGAGATAACACTTTGGGTATCCCATGCAATCTAAATATCTCTGTCAGAAAGATATCGGCAATGTTCATGGCCTTGTAGGTCAATTGCACAGGGATGAAGTTTGTTGCATTTGACAGCTTGTCAATGACTACGAAGATGGAATCATTTTGCTTCTTGCTTTTCAATAAGCCAATAATAAAATCCATACTGATAACCTCCCATTTCCATTCCGGAATGGGAAATGGCTATAGCAATCCTGAAGGATGTTGGTGCTCAGCTTTAACTAGCTGGAATTCCTGACATTTTGCAATAAACATTGCAATGTCGGCCTTTATCTTGGGCCAAAAAAAGTGTCTCTTAACGACAGATATCATCTTTTGATATCCCAGGTGCCCCGAGTAGTGTGCCCTATGAAATTCTGTGCGGATGTTGGACTGAATGTCCCCTCTATTTGGAACATACAATCTATCCTTCGACCATAGTAGTCTGGATTCATCCACCTTGTATTCCTTTTGTTGTTGAAACAACCATTCCTCCTAGACCTTATTGAGGATTTCCACATAGAATGGGTCAACCTTGTTCGCCGTTCTAATATTCTCATGCAAATATGCATCAGTTTGACTCAGGGTCACCTCATATATCATATGAGTTCATCGACTCAAAGCATCGGAAACTTTGTTCTCTTTGCCCTTAATATGCTTTAGTTCAAAGTGATACTCACTCAGGAAATCCAACCACCTGGCTTATCTTGCATTCAGATCGGGTTGATCAAACAAATACTTTGGACTCATATTGTCAGTCTTTAGAAGGAACTTCCTTTCCATGAGTTAGTGCCTCCACATCTTCAGAGCGTGGATAATGGCCGCTAGCTCAAGATCATGGGTGGGATAATTCTGCTCATGCTCTTTTAATTTTCATGGTTCATAACAGATCGCATGGTCATTTTGCAAGAAGATTCCTTCAATTCCTTCCTTGCTCCCATCTGTGCATACAACAAAATCCCCATCGGGATCTGCAATCCGCAATACTGGTGCGGTCATCAAAAGTTGTTTAAGTTTTTGAAAACTTTCTTCACACTTGTCAGTCCATAAGAACTTGTTTTCTTTCTTCTACAAAGTCATCATGGGGCAAGCGATTCTCGAGAATTTCTCAATGAACTTTTGATAATACCCAGCTAAACCCAAAAAGGACCTAATGTCAGTGACACTAGTCAGGGTAGGCCAATGCTTTATGGCTCGAATCTTTTCTCGGTCCACAGCTATTCCTTCCTTAGATATGATGTGACCTAGGTACTGTATTTGTGGTTTGTAAAAATCACATTTACTAAACTTAGCATAGATCTAGTGTTCTCTCAACACTCAAAGTACGATGCGAAGGTCCTCTTCGTGTTCCTCTTTATTCTTGGAATAAACCAGAATGTCGTCAAAAAAGACTAGCACAAACTTATCCAGATACTTACCGAATATGCTATTCATCATACACATAAAGTTTGCAGGTGCATTGGTCAACCCAAACCACATTACTACAAACTTGTAGTGCCCATACCTTGTATGAAAAGTGGCCTTGGGAATATCTTCATCTTAGATCCGTACCTAATGGTACCCGGATCGCAGGTCAATCTTCGAAAATATTTTGGCTCCTCCCACTTGGTAGAACAAATCATCGATCCTAGGGAGTGGGTAACGGTTCTTTATAGTCATTTTTTTCAACTGACGGTAATCAATGCACATCCACATCATACCATCCTTCTTCTTTACGAACAAAATCGGTGCTCCCCAAGGGTAAACACTGGGTCAGATATACCCTTTCATTATTAACTCATGTAACTGTATTCTGAGTTCCACCAATTTTGTAAGGTTCTTTGGAAGCCAGAACTGATCCTAGGGTTAGTTCAATGGAAAAGTCGAGGTCTCATTTCAGAGGTAATCCAGGGATTTCCTCGGGAAACACATCCTTGAATTTTTCAAGAACGGGGAAGTCTTCTATGTGTTGTTCTCTATCTGAATCTACATCTCAGATGTTTACTGCAAATAACTTGCAGCCCTTTCTAACACACTTCTTCGCTTGTAAGGCAGAGATTTTTCTTACCAAAACTTTCTTGGGGATTCCTTGAACCTTCACTTGGTTCCCTTGGCCATTAGTACACAAGATAGACTTGTGTATACAATCGAGCATGACATGGTGTTGTGCCAACCAATCCATGCTTATAAGAATATCATACGATCCTAAAGGTAGGATGTTTATGTTTACCTTAGTAAGGAAACCATTCAAGTCTACTTCACATTCTTTAACAAATTCTGAAACCTTCCATTTCATACCAATGGCTAACTATACTAGCCAAGTTTTATCATGCTTTACTTTTCCTAACTTGCATAAATCAAAAATATTACGTGCAACATAGCTTCGGCAAGCACCGAGATCAATACGTATTGAAATAGAGGCATTCAAGATCTTACCTTCGATCTCGAACATGGTAGCGTGGTGGTCCACCTGTTAGACATCTAATGATGTGCAGATTCTTGGGGTTCCCACTACATCCTCAACGGTAGGTTCTTCTTGCTGGTTATGCAAGACTCAATTGTTCTTGTTCTTACAATCTCGGGCATAATGCAGCCCGTTGCATTTCCAGCACTTGATCGATAAAAGGGTAGCATTGGCTCCACTTACCACCTGCTTATTACCATTAGGAGCTAGTACATAAGGTTTTGTACCTGCTTTATTAAAGTTCTTGTTTTCTTGAAAGCTGTTATTTTTCTTCCTGTAAGGCTGCGGGTTTGACCCAGGCTTGCAGTTATCCAAAAATTTTCTAGAATTTTCTCTGTTTTGGTTCTGGTTCTGTTTTCGTAACTATCCATGCTCATAACAGAGTGTAGCCTTGTGTATTGTAGTATCCAGTGTCTTTGGCATGTCAAATTCAATCTTGTCTTGAAAATTGGGAGGAAGACATCCTAGGAACTGTTGGATCTTCACCTTCTCTTCTTTGATATACGGTACATAATGCAACAGATCTAGAAATCTGTTTATAAATGTGTCCATAGTCATGGACCCTGTTAGTGCCAGAAATTGTTCCCAGACTATGAAAGAACAAGCCAACACAATCTCAATAAACAAAATTAAGTAAAATAGGTTTTTCTAGGGTTTTGGTTGTAAAGTTTGTAGACAAGAGGGATGAAATTCATGAAACCAAAGCAAACACTAAATCATGAGCATTTGAAGGATTGATATGCATAATATCTAAAACATAAACCAAACACAATAATCACAGTGCTGAGCTCCACCCACAGTTAGCAAGCATTTCATGCATAAAACCCTTAAACAGGAAATGAGTATATTATTTCAGTGATTAACACAAATCAGAAATGAAACCAGTTAATAGTCTAAAAAGGGCTTATAATAGCATATATTTCATAATTCAGTCATCAAAAACACATAAGATTTTTTACACTTCACTCATAAACCATAGCTTGATAGCTTTCTCTTGCAACAAAAATCGAACCCTTGGTCCTTTCCCAGACTTACATCTATCTTGTTCCTTCAAAAACAGTTACATAACTGAACCACTTTCTACTTTTAGGTCATCTATCGAATTGTTCAATATAAACTATCATTATACAAAAATGAAATGACTTTTTCAAACTAACTAATAATTTCTCTTCTTAAAGTACTTTTACAAGTCTTTTGCTACCTCTGCTAAAAGAGCAAATCCCTGTAAATCCTAGGATTTCCTTCTAGCTTTCTGGTGGTCTGCTTCCAAATCTGCAACTCTTTTTGTTAGCTCCTCATTCTACTGTGTCAGCTCCTGGATAGTTTGTTTTAGTTTTGTAAACCAATTCTTTGTCTTTATTTTTCTTTTAAGAGCCTCTTTAGAAACTTAAATCAATCCCTGATAGTGACTATTGACTTGATCCAGATCTTCTCTTAGTCTTTTATTTGCAGTCACTAATCCTTCACTGCTTTCATGCAGGTACTCAAATTGATGCTTGTATTGTTTAACACTCCTTTGCAGATTTTCATTTTCAGAATCAATGCATTTGCCTTCTACTATTGGCTACATCTCTTCTGGCATCCATGGGATTTTCAGCTTCTTGAATATTTATTCATCCTCCTTCATATGCTCTGTCAAGGTCACAAGAATTTCTGAATTCTCTTCATCTTCAATACTGCACTGAGTTGATCTTTCAGTTACCTCTTCTTTCTCTATACAAGAGCTCTTTAAATCATTTTTATGTTGTTCTAGAATCATCTTATTTCGAACCTCCATGAATATGTCTGAGATCTTAGTATCAGTGAAAACTGGTTTATCTTTTGAAACTATTTGTTTTTTACCTTTCATAGCCTTTTTGACTTTTTGTTTAACTGTCTCTTCTGAGACTGCTCTTCCTTCTCTGTTTGGAAACCAGACCAAAACAGGAAATATTCCCATGTCTTCTCTCTTTTCTAAAGTACAGTGCTTATAACTAGTTTAATAACCCCATGATGAAATACTGATTGTTTGGTGTGATCATGATGTTCTTTCACCCTGCTTGACATCTTCTGTAAACTTTTCAAAAAGAAGAATGGGAGATTCATTTTGGATTCATGACTGAGATGTTGAAGGAATCTAAAATGATACTTAAACACAAAATCCAATCTCCCTTCACAAGTGATATAGCTTTGTAGGATTTTAATAGGCTCTATCCATTCTGGCTTAAACTTTTGAATAGGTACTCCCTTTCCCCAATCTACTACTACATATGGAAGTAGATATCTCTGAGCATCAAAAGTGAAAGGCACTTTTTTGAACCAGAATTCACCATCATCTAAAATTCCTGTTGCTTCTGCTAACAATTCCTTGGTCAGTTTAAACTTCAAAGTATCAAAAGACACTATATCCTTATCCAAACATTGAGCGAATTTATAAGAGACTTCTAAGTGATAACCTTCAATCTTTTCAAAAAACACTAACCACCCTGCTTCTGCAAACAGTTTTGCACAATCTGGAAAAGTTTGAACCCAGCTCATATCTGAAGGTTCTACTCTATTAGTCTTACTACTTCTTTTCATCTTGAACAATTGTCAAATGGCTACTGTCAATAAAACAAACTCTGAATCTCTTCAAGTCTTCACAATTTGATAGACAATGCTAAATTGGGAAACCTAAAACTCTATACTAAACTCTCTCGTTTAAACTAATAAATATTTTAATTCCATTGATAGAGAATTCATCATTCAGTAAGAATTAGGTTTATAAACTAATAATCTTCAATCAATTTTATCATTAGTCCTCTACTTTGTAAAACCCCAAATTTATGAACTTAGGTAACAATTCGTAGTCTACCTATCAAAGTGATTAATCCAAGTGCCGAAATCATGTTTTCTTGACTGTTAGGTGTCCAATTGCATTCCCCAATCTTCTCTGACCACTTCGATAACTCCAAAATGATCGCTCCTCAAAGCCCTAATTTTTTTCCCTGTTTCAAAATTTGATTACAGACTGTTGATTCTTCGCCATGATCTTCATCTGCTCTATGAGCACTTCAAGGGATATGAGATTCAAGGCACCTTTGTCTCATTATGTTCAACCATCATTATTCCATCACTCTGTAACAGATCACCATGACTCGTCCTCATGATAATTTCCTTGATGTATTCACACATGTCACAATGATAATTCTAGAGAAAACACGTATCAAATCCATTAACGCAATGTGAATGACACTTCATGTGTGAGAATTTCAAAAAATCTAACCCAAAAATGATGATTTTTGAACTGCGCAACTTTCTTGTAGCGCATGTGTGCAATTTTTCCATCCTTGCGCTACAAGAAAGTCTGCTTTAATGTTTTTCAAAAATTAAACTCATGATAAAGGTTTAAACTTGGTTTAAGAACCTTAATCAAGATTTTATGTTATTTTTTAGACCTTTTAATCCATATAAGCATTCTATAAGCCCTCTAACTATGAAATCAAACCAAAATTTTAAAAAATAGAACTAAGAAATCAAATAAACATGAAAGTTAAAGGAAAAAGATTCAAACTATCCTAAGAAACAAAATTTTCTAGGAGTAATGAATAAAACCAAGCTTCAAAACTTAAACAAAAGTATTAAAAAATAGAAAACAAAAACATGATCTAACATATGGCTCCTACTGCGAGATGAAGTCCTCCATGTGAGCCTTCAAGAACCTGTAGACCAGTGCCTTATGTGCTGCTACCTTCTAGTCTGCAAAATTTCCATTGGGTCATGGAGTCCTTATTATGTTATTCACATCGGTATATACAATGAAAGTCCAATATCCATCTCAAAAACTGTAAAAATTATTGAGGAATCGTCCATTAACTGGATTAGACAATTCCTCACCCTCCAAAGTCTGCAGTACAAAAGTATTGTTTTATAGAAACTTTGATACTATGAAAGGACCAAACCAAAAGTTATCAAACTTGCCATGCTTTCCCTTCTGCTCCTTCCTAGCATCCCATCTCAAAACCATATCTCCCACTGAAAAAGTGTTCTCTTTAATTTTTCTATCAAATATTTCTTTGACTTTTAACCTGTACAGCTGAGCCTTTTCTTCCACTGTTTCCCATTTCTGTTGTAACTCTATCAGTGCATAAATTCTTCTTTGCATATCATTAGGTTCTTCCTGACAATCTTGACAAAATTTCATCACTGGGATACCCAACTGAACAGGAAAAAACGCATCAATACCATATACTAATTGGAAAGGAGAGGTTCCAATTGCTTCTTTAATTGTTATTTTATCTGCCCATAATGCATATTTTAACATTGAATCCCATGATCGTTTATTCTGCTACAATAACTTCCTAATACTCTGAATGATATTCTTATTAGATGACTCAGCTAACCCATTTCCCTGAGGATAATAAGGTGTTGAGTGTTTCAATATAATCCCATTCTTTTCACAAAATGCTCCCATAGCCTTAGATTTAAAAGCTTTAGCATTATCAGTCAATAATTTCTGAGGACATCCAAATCTACTAAGAATATTTTCTTCAATAAAATCTATGATCACCTTATCTTTTGTATTTCTTGTGGGAATAGATTCTACCCATTTAGTAAAGAAATTTGTAGCAGTCAAAATCCACTTATGCTGCCCTGAAGAAGATGGATTTATCTCTCCTATGAAGTCCAAACCCCATTGCTGAAAAGTGGCATTAACTATAATTGATTTTAATGGTAATGATAGTAACTTTTGTTTACCAGCAAACTTATGACAAGGGATACATGCTCTTACTAGCTGATATACATCTGAGAACAAGGAAGGCCAATAGTATCTGGCTCTTAGAATTTTATATGTTGTTTCCTTCCAATGCTTATATCCCTCACAAGCACCCTCATGAGATTCAGAGATTACTCCTTCAATTTCCGGTTTATCTAAACATCTGAGCAAAATACCTCCTGGATATTTCCAAAACAGTTGTTGTTCTATCAAACAATATTTAGTATTTTTCAACTTTAATGACCTAGAAGCTTTCTTGTCTAAATGTTCTGGACATTGCAAATACAAAAGAAAGTGTACAATATCTGCATACCATGTGGATTCTACATAGTAGTCCATAATCTTTTCTTTCTCCTTCTCTACTTGAATTTCTTCCTGTGCTAGTTGTTCTGCCATGAGATGTAGACCTAAAGCTTGGCAATTTGAATAAGCTAGCAATTTAGCTAAACCTTGTCCCTTTACTAGCTTCATAAGTCTAATATCCAAATCGTATTCCATTATTTTTGCAATCCACTTCCCTCTTTTTCCCTCACTGTCAAGCTGAATCAAAACATCCTTAATGGTAGCATTAGGAACATAAGCAATAACCTTGGAATGTAAAACATAAATTCTGAAAAACTTCAATGCTTTTACCAATGAGTAAGCCTACTTCTCTAAAGTACTATATTTTAACTCTGAATCTTTGAGAGTTTTGCTGAAAAATACAATTGGCTATTCAAGACCATCCTTATTCTTCTGTAATAAAACAGCATCCAATGTATCTTCAGATGCCAAAGAAAAAGTTAAAAACTCCTTTGTAAAATCAAGACTTACTAATACTGGAGCTTCCGTAAGAGCCATCTTAATCTTTTCAAATGAGTTTTTTTTCTTCTGCAGTCCACTTGACCTCCTGATCTTTCTTCAACATAGTTGTAATCTGTTTGATGGTTTCAGCAAAATTTGGTATGAACCAACACAGAAAATTGATTTTACCAATAAAATATTGTACATCCTTCTTACTCCTTGGTAAACTTATTTTCAATATTTCTTTCCCCCTTTCCGGATCAATCCTTATGCCATCAGCTGAAACTAAATGACCTAATAACTTACCTTCTTGTACAGCAAAATGTGATTTCTTTGTATTGAGAGATAAACCATATTTTCTGCATTTCAGAAAATTTTGTTTTAAGTGTTTTAGATGCTCATCATCTGATTGTGAAAAGACTGTAATATCATCTAACTAAATCACTACAAACTTATCTCTTTCCCCTACAAATCCTATGTCCATAGCTCTTTGAAAAGTAGGTCCAACATTCATTAATCCAAAAGGCATTTTATCGTACATGAAATTACCCCAGGGAGTAGTAAAAGTTGTTTTTTATTTATCATCAAGATGCATGGCAATTTGATTATATCCTGAAAAACCATCAACCACATAAATTCTTTGTGCACCAACTACCTTCTACAATATTTGTTCTATTTTTGGCAAAGGGTAATTGTCCTTCAATGAAGACCTATTCAGATTTCAAAAATCAACACACAATCTGATTTCACCATTCTTTTTCCTGATAGGAACTAAATTGGCTACCCATGAAGAATATCTGAGGGGAACAATGATCTTAGCATCTAATAAATTTTTCACCTCCTTTCCTATAATAGGAAACAAAGCTAGATTTATCCTCCTTAATTTATGTTTGAAAGGTTTAACATTCGGCTTTAAAGGCACTTTATGCTGTATAATTCCAGTATCATATGTCTTCAAATATTCATATGACCAAGCAAAAACATCAACGTATTCTTTTAACAACTTGATGTACCTGTTTCTCTGCTCTACTGTTAGTGCTTTTGAAATCTTCACCGTTCTAGGATGTTTGGGGGTGCCAATATTACAGTCCACTACATTTTCTTCTGAAGACTGTACAACAGGTTTTAAAGGTGTATTATCTTTTGAAAATATTCTCTCTAATGGCACCAAACCCTTAGGAATGAAATTAATTTTAAGTTCAATAATCTTATGACCTGCAATTTCATTTTCTGCAATATCTTCAAACTCTTCAACCTCGTCATCTTGTTCTTGATCAATTAGGGAATTGGAAAACTCACCTGTCAGCTCTAAAAACCTTTTTATTTCAATGTCATCTTCAAAAAATTTCCACCGCTTTACATTATCAGGCAGAAAAGGTCTGTACCTAACCTCAATAGGATACTTTAGCTGTGTTGTTTTGGGAATCCTAAAATGTGTGGCTGCTAGGGCAAGAGAATCAACGGTTGGGTTATGATCAATAGGAATATAAGTGATATTAAAAGCCACAAAGTAATTGTCTATCATATCACATACATCATTACAGTACACTTTCAGCCAATCTTGTTTTACTTGATAGTTGTTCCTCACGTGCTGAACAACCAACTCGGAGTCACCATACACAGAAATCTGCTGAATAGCTAAATATTTTGCAGCTTTCAAACCTAACAACAAAACTTCATATTCTACAGTATTATTTGTGGTAATAAATTCCAATTTATACATTAACCTTACTGCTTCACCACCAGGAGATATTAGAAGAACCCCTACTCCATCACCTTCCTTGCATGATGATCCATCAAAATACATTTGCTAAATTTCATCTTCTTGTTCCCTAGTACATTTGACTGATTTTTCTTTTCAACCTGTAATAAACCAGCAGTATCATTATCATCACTAAAATGCAACATACAAGTACCCAAATCCTTGTCAACATCATACAAGGGATGATTTGTAGGGTTCTTGTCATCAATCACAATATAGGCAAATTATAAATCTCTATATAACCTTATGTTTTCTCCTCCAAATACAGGAATGGTGGCATATGTTAAGTCCATCTGTAGAGTTCCACCAACCTTCTTGGCCCAAGATCTAGAGAGGAGCATTCCAAACTTAGGTGTAATGTCTGCTACTACCACATCCATAATCACACTCTTCATTGGTAGCTGCGCTAAACTGACCACCATATCTTTTATTACTCCTAAACATTTTACAACTCATGAATCAAAATCATACAATTCATGATAAGGTTTTGTTATGCTCAAACCTAAAGCCTCCATGACATCTTTTGGCATTAGGTTATGTGATGCTCCAGAATCCAAAAGGAAATTATGTATCATCTACTCATGAATAGCTTATGTGATGTAAAAAGGAGGTGATGCACCTGCCTCATTTTTAGTTTTTTCTGCCAAGGCTGACCCAATAAAGATTTTAGGATTTTCCTCTTGTAAATTCACTGTGTCAGAGGGAAGTTGACTATTTGCTGAACCAATCATTTTCAGAACTGAATTTTTGTAAGAAGGATTCTTCATCAACTCAGTGAAAGGCATAGGGATCTTGATTTTGCCTAATTCATTTTCAAGGTTGAAATTCTACATACTTTTATTCACCTCTTCAAGCTCAACATTCTTCTTTTGTTTATCCTGATTTTGTTTTTTCTCTAACACCGGATCAGACTGTTGTTTAGGAGGAAAAAATACCTTTTTCTTAGGATTTTGAACTACTTACTTTGGACCTAATATTAAATTTAAGGCTTTCTTTGGCTCAGTATGATATGTATCAGCAATTACAGCAGTCACTTCAAGATTCAAATCATTTTCTATTTCAAACAGATATACATCATAATATTCTAAGTTTAAAAAATCTTCTTCAGTCACAAAACCTTCAGTCAATTGTTCTCCAAAATAATTCATATCCTGATCTAGATCCTCAAAGAACTCTTCCTCTTCAATTTCTTCTTCATCAACTACATTATTATGAAGTGGTGGTGGCACTTTTTGATCCTTAGTTTCTCTCTTTCTCATTATATATCATTGTTTCTTCTCTCTCTGGGAACAAAACGAGGTACAAGTTGTCTTCTGAATTGGTTTGGATTATTAGGGTTTATGTCTCCCTCTTAAACAGGTTTATTTGAATTCTTCTCTAATTCCAACTTGTTTAGTTTTGCTGTTAGGATCTTTACTAGCTTGGCCATCTCATCAATTTTACCTTCTGCAGAGTGGGATGTTGAAACCCCTAGAGCTGCCTCTTTCTTACCCTTCCTGTCATATATCTGTTGAGCTCTATTTCCCTTCAGTCTGTTTGAAGCTAATATATTAGACTCCACTTCTAATGCTAAATCCTTCATATTAAGTAAAGTAACAGGTCTTCTTTCTCTCAAGATAGGGAAAAATCATGATCAAAAGCATTGGCATAAGTGAGTTTTGTAGAAGTTTCTGAAGTTTTAATCTCTACAGGGATTCTATCATACATTTTATTGAATCTCTTTGAAAAATCAGATATGGTTTCATCCTTCTTTCTTCTAAGGGCTCCAAACTCAGTAATGTAATATGTGTGACCCTTGGTATAACCCCACTGTCTCATGAAAAGATCCTAAAGCTCTTCTATTATAGTAATGGAATTTGCAGGTAACTCTCTAAACCACTTTCTGACCTCTCCATCAAGACTCTGTACGAACATCCTCATCCACACATCCTTTGCCTCAATATTCTGATTATCAGCATAGCTGAGAAATGCATCCCAATGCTCCTCAGTTGTGGTTTCACCTTGTACATTAAACCTAGGAAAGTATTTCTGGTAATCACCCCCAAGAAGTGCATTCAAAGGCTGAGGCAAAACTAAAGGTGCATACCTAGCTTCCACCATTCGGTCCATCATATCTAATGGATGATTTTGGGGTGCCATCTTTAAGTTGACTGGTTTAGATGATGGAAAGACTTGGCTATAACTTGGATGGAATGGAGTTTTACCAACCTTGAGGTGAAATAAAGGGATTTTTCCAGGAGATATAGTCCTTGTCTTCTTTAAAGATTGAGGATCAATAAAAACTTGAAAATTACTAACAGGGATTGTAGGCTTCAACCAAGATGAATTTTCTTCTTCTTCCTTCAAAACAAAAAAAGGTGATGAAATATCTAACTGATCAGGGTTACATAGGGATGGTGATGACAGAGATCTTCTGATTTTTCTAGTTGTTTTCAATATCTGTTCTGGGTCTGAAACACCCAGCTATAAAGGTGAACTAGGTCTATTTCTTGTTCCAACTCCCTTAGTAGCCACTGTGAAATACTGGTGAAAAGTAGTCTTTAAAATTTGCTGGTTTAAATTCACCTCTCAAAACCAGTGAAATGATGAGTATCCCAGGGAAAATAGGTTTTCAACTTCATCCCCGACAACGGCACCAAAGATGTTAGTGCCAGAAATTGTTCCCAGACTACAAAAGAACAAGCCAACACAATCTCAATACACACAATTAAGTAAAATAGCTTTTTCTAGGGTTTTGGTTGTAAAGTTTGTAGACAAGAGGGCACAAATTCATGAAACCAAAGCAAACACTAAATCATGAGCATTTGAAGGACTGAGATGCAAAATATATAAAACATAAACCGAACACAATAATCACGGTGTTGAGTTCCACCCATAGTTAACAAGCATTTCATGCATAAAAACCTTAAACAGTAAATGAGTATACTAACTGAGTGATTAACACAAATCAGAAATGAAACCAGTTAATAGTCTAAAAAGGGCTTATAATAGCATATATTTCATAATTCATTCATCAAAAACACATAAGATTTTTTACACTTAGCTCATAAAACACAGCTTGATAGCCTCCTCTTGCAACAAAAATTGAACCCTTGGTCCTTTCCCAAACTTATATTTATCTTGTTCCTTCAAAAACAGTTACATAATTGAACCACTTTGTACTTTTATGTCATCTATCTAATTGTTCAATATAAACTATCATTATACAAAAATGAAATAACTTTTTCAAACTAACTAATAACTGCTCTTCTTAAAGTACTTTTACAAGTCTTTTGTTGCCTCTGCTAAAAGAGCAATTCCCTCTAAAGCCTGGGCTTTCCTTCTAGATTTCTGGTGATCTGTTTCCAAATCTGCAACTCTTTTTGTCAACTACTCATTCTGCTGTGTCAGCTCCTGGATAGTTTGTTTTAGTTCTATAAACTGATTCTCTGTCTATCTTTTTCTTTTAAGAGCCCGTTTAGAAACTGAAATCAATTCTTGATAGTGACTATTGACTTCTTCCAGATCTTCTCTTAGTATTTTATTTGCAGTCACTAATCCTTCATTGCTTTCATGCAGGTACTCAATTTGATGCTTGTATTGTTTAATACTCCTTTTCAGATTTTCATTTTTAGAATCAATGCATTTACCTTCTACTATTGGCTGCATCTCCTCTGGCATCCATGGGATTTTCAGCTTCTTGAATATTTATTCATCCTCCTCCATATGCTCTATCAAGGTCACAGGAATTTATGAGTGCTCTTCAGCTTCATGTTGGGCTTAGGGCAAACCCAGGTTCTATACTTTTATCTTTGCACCAACAAACAGACCCATAGTGTTGGCCCTTTCAGCAACAACCTGTGAACAGGTTGCAATCTCACCCAAAACAGCTATGGGGTGCCGCAGAATCATGTTTCTGCAGGCGCAAGAGGGATATTACTGTACCTTTAGTCTTAACAAATAATAATTATGCAATAAATAGCTTCGACATTCACTTAAATAGCTTCGCAATTTAGATAAAAGACAGTTCTTGCTTAACCCTTAACTGGGAGTTCACAACGAAGTTAGTACTTAACAATATATCTTACTTATCATTCACCTAATTATCAATTGCATAAAACATAACAGAAACAACATAAAAGAACCACCACAACACAAGATATACGTGGTTCACCCCTAGTGTAGGGGATACGTCCACAGAACTTCGTTTATATTCAACTCTTTACAAACACACAGTTTTGATCTGCGCACTCAGCTGCAGATCTCTTCAATCACCCAAAGCTATGCACTTAGCTGCAGATCTACGCACTCAGCTACAGATCCTTTCTTACAAAACCCTATGCGTACACAGTTGCAGATCTTTTCTTACAAAACCCTCTACGCACTCAACTGCAGATATTTTCTTACAAAACCCTCTGCACACACAGCTGGAGAGGTCATCCATGCACTCAGCTAGGACTTAACCTTAAACCCTAAAACAAGCTTTAGCTTCTTCTCATCAAATTATCATCATCACATAATTCATCAATAGCCTAACCTGACTCCATTACATAAGTGCCTATTTATACAAGTGCACTATTACAAAACCATGGGCTTAAACCATGAGCTCCCAAAAACCAAAAACCTGGGTTTAAACCATGGGTCATTTACAAAAAGAGGGACTTCGACCCAACCCCGAAACCCCTAAGACTATTTTGGACCGCAACTCCGCTTACAAGCTTTGCACCAAACCCCTGGTGTTGCCAAAATTAAGGACCTTGAAGGTCAGAGCCCCAATAGGCCTCTAAGACTCACCAGTGTCCCATCTCGGGACACTCTGCTGCTTCTCCAAAGGGATAATATTGTTGGTGAAGATAGTAAATTGCTTTTTGAGGCTGCGCATGATATCTCCGGCTGCTTGCTCCTTCTCTGCTATCTCCTTTTGCACTCTATTGAGTTGTGTCTCCGTCTGAATCCATGTAAGCATCATCTTTAATCCTTCTATCATCTTTCACCTTTATATGCCTACCATCATCATCATCCCTTCTGCTACTTCTACCACTGTCATGGCTTGCTCTATCCTTCATCCTTTCATCCTTAGCAGAATGCCTGTGTTCCCTATGACCATCGCTCATTCTGCTATCTTCCTTCTCGAAATATCTTTCGGCTTCATATTTCTCTTCATAATATTTATGATGGTCATGGGAATCATTGGGCCTTCAAGATCTATCAATGACAGGAGGAAGATATGGTGGACGCTACCATGAAGTCTTCAAAACCTTCAGGTGGGAGCTCTATCGAACCAGGAGGATTCATCGCAGGATCCTCCGGCTTGTGTCTTTCTTCGTTTTGCTTAGAGTGAACTTCTGCCTTAAATTTCTTTCTAGTTGATCATGTCTGCATTGGTTGCTTCAGCGCTGGGGGAGTCTCTTTGCGGGGTGCAGATGCAGGTAGGTTGCTCATAAGGCTCTACAGACCCCTCGGTCTGAATTCTCTCAGCAATGCCTGTACTTTGAGATCAACTGACATGGGCTCAACTCAAGAAAATGTTTAATGCGAAATTCACAGGCCTGGGTTTCTTCTTATAGAATCCAACAATCCAAATATGTCATAATTGTGTAATAAAGACATCAAATCTGACCGAACGGCAGTAGATCTTGTCCACACACCGCTAGATTTCCCAAAATCTCATCATTACAGGCAATTAATGCAGTGAACGTGCCGGCGTCGACAAATCCAACGGTCGCATTTTAAGCTTCGACACACCTTTATTCTTTGGAACAACCACTAAATTCAGCTTCACCACAATAATGGTCTTCGACACAATACATACCTTCGACCCTATCTGAAACAATCTTTGCTAAAGCTTTGAGCTTCGACCCACGATAGAGTTTCCAACAAATCTGCCCAAGCTCTCTGAGAACGGCTTCATAATAGTATAGTACCCAAGTTCAACTATTCTTGGTACTTAGACTCTTCTTCTTGCTATTAATTTTGATCATAGGGTACAGGCGTGTCCCTTTACTTCTTTAATCTACTTCCATTCACCATGGAGGGAAAAATTTCTCCATTCAATTTAGCTAACTGAACTGCACCACCATCGGTAACTTTCTGAACTATGTATGGTCCTTTCCAATGTGTCTTGAACTTACCTGGGAACTTCATGAATTTAGTGTCATACAAGAGCACAAGATCACCATTCTGGAAATGCTTCTTCTTAATGTGTCTATCATGCCATGCTTTTTCTCTAGTTTTCTATACTTGCTGCTGGAAACCTGCAATGAATCTGTCTTCTTCTAGTTCTAGTATCTTTGCCAGCCTTTCATTCAACATAGCTGGTTCATCCATCCCTGTGAAGGAAGATATTCTAAGGCTAGGAACAATGTATTCCATGGGCATAACTGCTTCCTGTCCATACACCGGCCTAAAAGGTGTGTGGCCTGTCAACTTCTTGCAAGTGGTTCTATAAGCCCATAAAATTACTGGAATTCGAAGATCCCAATCATTTCTGTTAACATTGCAAACCTTCGTCAGAGCATGCTCTAGAATCTTGTTAAAGGCTTTGACAGTTCCATTTGCTTGAGGATGGTAGGCAATACTCTTCTGATGATATACTTGAAATTCTTTGGTCAATGCTTCAATGGTCTTATTCAAAAAATGTGATCCTTGATCACTCATAAGAATTCTAGGACACCCAAACCTGGACAATATATTATCAAATATGAACTTCGCAGCTGTAGCAGCGCTATAGTTCTTGACTGGTTGAGCTTCAACCCAACGAGTAAGGTAATCAGTTGCTGTAATAATCTATCTTGCTCCAAATTTCTTTGCAGGGGGATTGATTGGTCCAACAAAAACAATAGCCCACTTTTCAAATGCTTGTAAAGTTACCTGTGGAACTATAGGCATCTCATCCCTCCTGGATGGTTTTCCTGTCCTTTGATAGATATCACAGCTGTGGCAATACTCTCTTGCATCCTTATGAATCGTAGGCCACCACAATCCAGCTGTCAGAATCTTCTGAGCTATAGCTTTTCCTGCATAATGACCTCCTGTTGCTCCAGAATGTGACTCATCCAAGATCAATGGCTTTTCATGCTCCAGGACACATCTATGCAGTATTTCATCTGGTCCCATCTTATATAGTTTCCCTGCTATCAAGGTAAATTCAGCTTCTCTAACTGCCAGTTGCTTCTTCTGCTGTGTTGTCATCTCAGAGGGTGCAAAACCTGTAGACAAGTACTGAACAATATCCTGAAAATAGTCATCAACCATCTGGATGGCAAACAACTAGGCATCAGGAAGACCTTCATCCAAAATAGTGGGCTCTTCTCCTAACTCAAGCCTCGACAAGTGATCAAGCCCCAGGTTAAGTCTTCCTGGCTTGACTATGATCTCAAAGTCATACTCCTGAAACAAAATCAGCCATCTATAGATCCTTCCACCTAACACAGGCTTGTTAACCAAATACTTCAAAGCAGAATGGTTAGTGAACATCTTAAAATGATATCCTAACAAATAATGTCGAAACTTCTGCAAGGCATAAACCATAGCTAGACCTTCTCGTTCTTTCATAGTATAATTCTTTTCTGCTGTGGACAATTTTCTACTTGCAAAAGCAATAGGGTGATCGATATTACCTTCACCTGACTGAGCAAATACAACTCCTAGAGCAATGGAAGATGCATCGACATGCACATGAAACTCCTTATTCCAGTTAGGGAATACTAAGATAGGAGCAGTTACCATCTTTTCTTTCAGAATGTCCAAGCTTTCCTGGCATTCAGGTGTCCACTCAAACTTAATATCTTTCTTCAATTTCTTTTCCATAGGGGTTGTAATCTGAGCATATCCTCTGATGAATTTCCTATAATATCCAGTATGACCAAGCGTAGTGCGAAGTTGCTTAACAGACTTTGGAGGTGGTAAGTTCACAATAATGGCTATCTTCGCAAGATCCACCATCAATCCTTGCTTGCATACAATGTGACCTAGCAGAATTCCAAAAGGTGCACAAAAGATACACTTCTTCAAGTTCAATGAGATCTGATGCTGTCTACACTTGTCCAACATAAGTCTTAAACTAGTTATATGATCTTTCAATAAACCAAATATAGTCCAATCATCAAAGTAGACTTCCAAGAACTTATGTATAAATTCCTTAAATGCAGATATGACTACTCTGGAAAACATAGCAGGTGCATTCTTCAATCCAAAGGGCATAACAGTATACTGAAAAGATCCCATTTCTGTAGTGAAGGTTGTTTTATGTCGATCCTCGGGAGAAATTCTGATCTGATGGTAACTTGAAAAGCCATCAATGAAAGAATACACTTCTTGACCTCCGACATTGTCTAAAACTTCATCTGTAAAGGGAGTAGGAAAAGGATCATGTAAACAGGCATCATTCAGCTTCCTCATATCAACACAAATTCTGATTTATCCCTTGGTCTTCTTTTCTTGTACCACCATAGGGCTGACCCATTCAGACTCTTCGACAGGCTCAATGATTCCTGCAGCGAGCATCTTTTCTAGCTCCATCCTGACTTTTTCTTTATACTTAGGATTCAGCCTATAAGGGCGCTACTTCACAGGCTTCGCATCAGCTTTCAAAGGTATTTTTATCACTCCTATATCACCAAGGATACCTTTCATTTCTGAGAACTTCGTTAGAAATAAGTCCTGATACTCATGGAGAAGTTCAGTCACTTTCCTTACCATTTCTTCATCCCAGTAATCTCCAATGGTAGCGTACTTAGGCATTTCCTCTGATCCAATGCTTACTTTCCTTGTCTTCAAAGGCTGACTTACTTCAGGTGCTTTGACTGCTGATCCATGTACTTCATAGTGTCCTTATGACTCAGGAATATTAATGTTGCAAGGGTCATCGTCTTCATCAATGGCGAGGTTATAGCATTCTACTGCATTAGCTTCTTGTTCCTTCCAATCAGATTGGTACTCGGCTATTTCTTTATCATCAAACACCTTAGTATGGATCAACCTAATAGCTGCGTCCAAAGCAGGACAAACCTCATTAATAGAAAATGTAAGCAAAAAACTATCAACAAGACTATCCCAACTTACAGTACCATGACGAAGCTCCACCTCCACATACCAGTTCTTTGTTGCAGGTTCCAGAGTGTGTACAAACCTATGTACCCATTCTTGTACATGCTTCCATGCTTCATAACATTGCGCCAAATGTTCCTGAGGGATAGTCTTACCATTAAATTTGTTGCGCACCTCCTGAGATTGGTCCATGAATCTCAGGCGAAGAAACTTTTGACAGACTCCCCAAGTGTGAATATACTTTTTATGACCATTCCACCATCTGGTAGCTGTGACTTTGAATACTGAATCTAGAGTCTCCATTTTCTGTGAATCTGGTACTTGCTCTGAGAATTGTACAATAAAATCTTCTGGGTCTGTCAAGCCATCAAAAGTAGATAAGATTCTTGTCTGTGAGCCAAGCCACCTGAGAGACTTGGTAATTCTTGCACATCGATGTCCATTTAGCTCATAAAGTCTATTCTGCCAGATCTCTAGCCCTTCATCTGAATCATTCATGCAAGAACTGTCACACTACCAATCCATTATACCTTCAGCAGTAGGGTTAACATAGTCTTCTTCTTTAGCTATAATGTTGTAGATATGATCCAAAACATCCTGATCTCCATCTCTGACTAGCTCTATGTACCTTTCTTGAGAAGGGTCCAACGGTACTATGTCTCTCAAACCTTTTCCCTCAAAAGTCATCTGTCTATTCTTAAGGTTGATTACTGTATCATTATCTATTTCCCATTCAATTCCTAGCAAGGCTGGATAGGGGTTGCTATCATCAATTATTTCAATAACTTCAAAATATGCTAGGGTACTGACTCCATCAATATCCACGGGTACACTAGGGAATCTTCCCAATGGCACAATCTTCTGCTGATTGGGTAATCTTAACTGTATAGGGGACCATTCTAGCATAGGTTTTCCCATTTGTTACCAAGTCTTCCTAGTTAAGACATTCATTTCTGATCCTAGGTCTAAAATGATATCAGTCATGTCATAATCTCCTATCTGAGCATGCAATCTCATTTCTCTTCCAGTCCTTCTAACTCTATTAACAGTTTTTTCTTTACCAGAGCTTCGTTGAGGTTCGCAAGATGCAATAACTTTCTGTAACTCATTCAAAGCATTCTGATTTCTTAATAGCTTCATACAACTCTGTAAAAATGATGTCAGGGTACTTACTTGATCCGACAAAGCTTCTTGGGGCTGTAACTACTGTTGATGTTGTTGTGTAGTTGCTACTGATGTTCTCGTATCAGCAAAGTCTTTTTTAGCTTCCATAAATGTTCCTTTTTCTCTTCCAACATCAAAGGCTGGAATTTTCTCTGGGGTCTTGCGGACCCGAGCCTCATCAGACTGTTTCCCTTTATTCTCAACTTGCGTCATAGCTTCACTCCTTGTAACAACATTAAGGGTTGGGACAGGTCTTTTCTCTATAGCAATAATTTGAACATTCTGAGTAGGAGCGCCATTTCTTTCTTGTATCTTGGCTATCAACTGTGGGCATTGCTCAATCATATGATCGACTGCTCTGCAATATCGACATGTCATAGTTGGGTTCTAACAGTCTCTAGCGAGATGTCCTGCCTGATTATAGTTATAGCAAATAACCTGGATTCAACCTCTTCCAGGGATACCACCACGACCACGACCACTGAAATTACCTTGACCTGATGTATTACCACGGTAACCATATCCATCATTTCCTTGTGCATCAGGTTGTACCCTATAAGCATCATAGGTTCACTCTCTCATGAGGTCAAAGCTGCGACATTCATCTTCATTGTGGCCAACTGAATTACAGAACTTGCATTAGGGATTCCTAGGTACTTGAACATATCTCTGTAGCAGGTAGCAATCTTCAGGTTGATGTTGGCCAGTTGTTCTATAGATCTCACAATATAGGATAGTAGGGTTAAACGGGTTTGGCACACCAGTATTCAGATAATTCCGTAATGCAGGACACTATTCTTTGTCATGAACTTCTGTCCTACATAGTGTGCACCAAACCTCTTCGCGAATAGATTTCCCCTTCTTCATGTTGCGAAGATCCAAATCCATTTCTGCCAACTGCGCTTGTATTTGGGCTATGCCAGAATTATCGCCGACAGGAGCTATTTCAAGTTTCATGGCAATTTCCAAAGCCTCTTGATGATCAACAACCTTATATTGCATAAGTGGAGTTCTGATATGAGGTAATAGTGTTGCAATGAACCATTCCTTATGTTGTTCTGGTCCAATAGTAAAACTAACTTGATCCAACAGAACTTTGAACCTCTGATCAAAGTCCCAAACTGATTCACCTCGCTTCTGCTATACACTGTGACTCTGATTTAGGCTTCTTGAATTCTTTGATCATTGCTTTTTTAATATCAGCCAAGATATAGTTCTGAGTACTGGAAAACTTCATAAAC
>LPNX010621160.1:566166-576746 GCA_001517045.1 Pseudotsuga menziesii
TTACTTTCAGACTGTAAAGGGTTCTCAGGGATAACAGATCTTCGCTGCAAAGTTATAGGAGGGTTTCTAACAAAAGGGGTTTCTTCAGATTCAGATTCTTCTGGGATTAATGAGGTATAGTCAGTATTCTGGCCTAGGGCATAGGATCCACGAGCTCTCTTGTATCTTTTACTGTTGCAAAGAAAACCACTTTGCTTGTCGCAGTCACTTTCACTTCCAAACAAAAGTTAGTAGCAACAAATATAGCAATCTGATTCGATAAGCAATATGCGTTTCTCAGCCAAGAGCATTTTAATTTTCAGACTTAATGAATTCAAGTACTTACCCCTTGGTCCTTTGAAAAATTTTCTTTCTGCTTCGCTGAAAGAAGTATGTGTGTCGATGGCGAACTCCGTCACAAATGCTTCAAGGGTTCGCATTGTCCAGAAGTCAACAGCTCTCGATACCGCGTTGTTCACCCTTTTCAATAGCGTAATTCTTTCTAGGGTCCAGGCAGGAAACTGATCTTCTTTGAAGTTTGTCTTTCTTTCTGTTAACCTAGATAACCACTAGTGCAATTCTATGTGGATACTACCAAAGAAAATCTCATAAGTATCAGTAAAAACGTACGTTTGTAAGAGGTCTTCTGAGCTACGATGAGGATCCTTATTTTCTTGTTTCGCAAATTTCAGATAGGTATCTTCGATCCAGTCACCGATGTTTTTTACTAAGGGCCTCCAAAACATATCCCTTCAGGTACGACGTAGATCCCTCTTGAAGCAGATACTGGTTCAGCCAACAATGGAACCAATTTGTTGGGCTTAGGGAAGACCTGAGTTCTATACTTTTATCTTCGCACCAACAAACAGACCCACAGTTTTGGCCCTTTCGGTAGCAACGTGCGAACAAGTTGTAATCTCACCCAAAACAGCTATCGGGTGCCGCAAAATCAGCTTTCTGCAGGCGCAAGAGGGATATTACTGTACCTTTAGTATTAACAAATAATAATTATGCAATAAATAGCTTCGGCATTCACTTAAATAGCTTCACGATTTAGATAAAAGACAGTTCTTGATTAACCCTTAACTGGGAGTTCACAGCAAAGTTAGTACTTAACAATATATCTTACTTATCATTCACCTAATTATCAATTGCATAAAACATAACAAAAACAACATAAAAGAACCACCACAACACAAGATATACGTGGTTCACCCCCAGTGTAGGGGATACGTCCACAGAACTGCGTTTATATTCAACTCTTTACAAACACACAGTTTTGATCTACGCACTCAGCTACAGATCTCTTCAATCACCCAAAGCTGCACACTTAGCTACAGATCTACGCACTCAGCTATAGATCCTTTCTTACAAAATCCTCTACGCACACAGCTGTAGATCTTTTCTTACAAAACCCTCTGCGCACTCAACTGTAGATATTTTCTTACAAAACCCTCTGTGCACATAGCTGTAGAGGTCATCCATGCACTCAGCTGGGACTTAACCTTAAACCCTAAAATAGGCTTTAGCTTCTTCGCATCAAATTATCATCATCATATAATTCATCAACAGCCTAACCTGACTCCATTACATAAGTGCCTATTTATACAAGTGCACTATTACAAAACCATGGGCTTAAACCATGGGCTCCCAAAAACCAAAACCCTGGGTTTAAACCATGGGTCATTTACAAAAATAGGGGCTTCGACCCAACCCTGAAACCCCTAAGACTATTTTGGACCACAACTCTGCTTACAAGCTTCGCACCAAACCTGTGGAGTTGCCAAAATTAAGGACCTTGAAGGTCGGAGCCCCAACACTTCAATACTGCACTGAGCTAATCTTTCAGTTACCTCTTCTTTCTCTATACAAGAGCTCTTTAAATCATTTTGATGTTGTTCTAGAATCATCTTGTTTCGAACCTCCATGAATATGTCTAAGATCTTAGTATCAGTGAAACGGGATTATCTTTTGAAACTATTTGTTTTTTACCTTTCATAGCCTTTTTGTTTTCATCTTCACTATTTTCTATTTTCTCCTGAGATGATGAATCTTCTATTATTGTAACCTTCTTTTCAGCCAGTTTGGGGTTTAACAGCTTCTTCATATTTAACCTGAGTTTGTTCTTTGTCCTTGTCTTGGGCCTCTAGATAGCTCCAACTTCTCCTAACATTTTCAAAGCTTTCCCTTGATGTGTAACTGAAGCCAGTTCAGCAAGTTTCATTTTCTTTCTTCGTGACACTGTCTGTTCTTCAGAATGGGTATGTATCTCTTGTTTAGAATGAACCCTAACTTCATCAGTAGTATGAACCCTACCTTAATTAGATAAATATTTTTCATCATCTTCAGAGAGTACTGTAATAGGGATCTGCTTCTGGTCTTTTACATCTTCCTTTAGAATTTGGTTCAGTTCTTCGGGAGAAGCATCTTCTATAGGCTCAACTTCCTTCACCTCTGACTTTGAAACTTTGTTTTCCTCAACATTAATTTGTTGTTCAATTTCAATGTTTTGATCTTCCTGGTTCGAAGATTTTCCTGGTTCACCAGCTTCTTCTTTGATTGTGACTTTCTTTTTAAGTTTCTTGATCAAATTCTGACCTTTGTCTAACTGTCTCTTCTAAGACTGCTCTTCCTTCTCTGTTTGGAAACCAGACCAAAACAGGAAATATTCCCATGTCTTCTTCTGCAAACAGTTTTGTACAATCTGGAAAATTTGAACCCAACTCATATATGAAGGTTCTGCTCTATTAGTCATCTTGAACAATTGTCAAATAGCTACTATCAATAAAACAAACTCTGAATTTCTTCAAGCCTTCACAATCTGACAGACAATGCTGAATTGGGAAACCTAAAACCCTATACTGAACTCTCTCATTTAAACTGATAAATACTTTAATTCCATTGATAGATAATTCATCATTCAGTAAGAATTAGGTTTATAAACTAATAATATTCAATCAATTTTATCATTAGTCCTCTACTTTGAAAAACCCCAAATTTATGAACTTAGGTAATGATTCGTAGCCTACTTGTCAAAGTGATTAATCCAGGTGTTGGAATCATGTTTTCTTGACTATTAGGTGTCCAATTGCATTCCCCGATCTTCTTTGACCACTTCGATAACTCCAAAATGACCGCTCCTCAAAGCCCTAATTTTTTGCCTTGTTTCAAAATTTGATTACAAACTGTTCATCCTTTGCCACGAACTTCATCTACTCTACGAGTACTTCAAGGGATACGAGATTCAAGGAGCCTTTGTCTCATTATGTTCAACCATCATTATGCCATCTCTATGTAACAGATCACTATGACTCGCCCTCATGATAATTTATTTTATGCATTCACACCTACCACAATGATAATTCTAGAGAAAACACATATCAAATCCATCAACGTAGTGTGAATGACACTTTATGTGTGAGAATTTCAAAAAATCCGACCCAAAAATGATGATTTTTGAACTGCACGACTTTCTTGTAACGCATGTGTGCAATTTTTCCAGGCTTGCACTACAAGAAACTCTGCTTTAATGTTTTTCAAAAATTAAACTCGTGATAAAGGTTTAAACTTGGTTTAAGAACCTTAATCAATATTTTATGTTTTTTTTTTACCTTTTAATCCATATAAGCATTCTATAAGCCCTCTAACTATGAAATCAAACCAAAATTTTAAAAAATAAAAATAAGAAATCAAATAAACATGAAAGTTAAAGGAAAAATATTCAAACTATCCTAAGAAACAAAATTTTATATGAATAATGAATAAAACCAAGCTTCAAAACTTAAACAAAAGTATTAAAAAATGGAAAACAAAAACATCGGATCTAACAAACCCCATGCGCAGTTCATGGAACTCTTTTACCTTGCGGTCAAAAAACCTTTCCAACATGTATTTTTCTTGGGAAATCTTTTGAAAGTTTTCCCATCTTATTTCTCGCATAGCATCTTTCTTGGTGTGCTTTAAATCTCGCCACCATCTTGCTGCCTTACCGTTCAGGTTGTAGATGGCAAGCCTAGCCTGCATCACACTTGAATAGTTATGAACCTGGAAATACTTACTCATTCCTAGCAACCATTCTTTAGCCTTTTCTCTTGTATTTACTTCACCTTCATAGGTTGGGGCTCTTATTTTTCGAAACTCCTTTTGAAGACTATAATCACTTCTTTGTCTCTTTCTCCAGGGAGAGAATGAGTCATCACTAGCAGGACTGTGATGATCTCCTTTAGTTGCTTCAGGTGTACCTTCTTTTTCTACTTCTCTTGGGTTGCTAGCGTGCTAATGGTAGGGTTCTCTTTTGGATCTGTTGGTGGATTGGGTAGGTTTACCTTGCGGTCTCCCTCCTGTCATGTTAGGCAATAATGCTTCATTTATAACTTGTTGCTCCTTTCTTTCATTTAGACTATCTTCTCTGAAACTCTTCAATTCAGCTTGAAGACTGTGCAAAGTTTTCAATGCATTAGAGTTTAGCTCGACCACCAAGTTCACTTCCGGAGTGGGGGTGGTCATTTCAATAGCTGCAAAAATTTCTGTTAGTAACAAAATTTACTTATCATACATTATTTTCCCTGTGTGAATTCCTGGTGCGCCCATAAGTCTCTCAGTATTGACAACTAGGCTCTAATACCACTTGTAATGTCCCCAAAAATTGAAAAAACAAATTATAGGCTAGTAGAAAACTACCTAAGAGGATCATTATTACTCCTGCTGAAATTATATGCTACTTAACTTTTGATCTCTTCAGAAACTGCTCATATTGTCTTGCCAATCTCCTATCCATTCAGTGATTATTAATTCGCTTACTTCCTATGTCTTAATTATGTTATTTAAACTATTTGTTGATCGTAGTTATTATTGTCGGTGAGTTAGTGAATTGTATAGTTCATTGATTTACTTCTGCACATGTGTACTCTATTTATTAAGTATAACTAACTTAACTTTGTTGATGGGGATAAAGTGGTGGAGTCGCGGGACTAGTTCTCCCATGACGATCTGAGAGGTAAGGTATTACTTGGTTACGCAAGCTTACTTAGTTCAATCGAACTAAGGCACCTTTCTATTTTGCTTACATAGTTTATTACTTGCAATAAAATTGGATGTATAGTGTGTTGATAGCCTTGGTCGTCGATAACCTACTATTAGTGATCATGTTACCTATCGAACTGATTTTCCAACTTGGTAAGTGTCGTTATCATCAATTTAGCCCTTACGGCTAAATTTCTTGTATATTAATTATTCTCCATTATGGTTTTTCTTTCGTCATTATTAGATGTCATTAATATATTTTCATGCTATGTATATTTTTACTATATTCTCTTTTAACATTTCCTATGTTCTTTTATTAGTAGGTTAATTAATCGTTCGAGAGCAGACTTGAATTTGATAAAGTGAGAGATTTACATGGCATACCTTGTATGCCATGGTGCTAAAGCATAAACACCTTAACATTATGGTGTTAAACCCTAAGCTCAAACCTATGTACTAAACCTTATCTACAATCCTAATCAAGGGTACTAAACCTTTGACTAGCACATCATATGACTAAGTATTATGATAATACTAGCATAGTGCAAACTTAGCATTATGGTAACGTTGATGTTCAAAGTTTGGGGCGTTGATGTTTATATGGTATGAACCATACAATACAGGGTTTAAGCAATGATATGGAGGGTGGAATGAAACATTACCTTGGATAAATTCATGACTATGGGAGTGGGTTTATGGAAATTATAATGGGTTCCAACTTGGTGCATTTAATGCTTGTGGGAAAACGTGACAGCCTTCCCATTAGGCTTGGCTCACGATGGATGTGTAAATCATTTGACACTTGGGGTTTCGTTGTTTGGCTATGCATAGAGGTATGGCCATGGAGGATACCCACATCTTGTGAAGGTAAGCCTACTCGAAATCATAAGTCTGTACATTAGTTTCATTTTTAGTTTGGAATGGATGGCATACTTCTCATCCCTGTTTGGTTGTTGGCTTGCAGGTGACGAAGGGGATGGAGGGCAGCATCCTTACAACACAGTGGGCTCATAGGATTGAATTCTTGGCCATGGTAAGCCTACTCATCAACCTTTTGCTTTTCCTCCTTTGATTATGTGGCAGGGCTTCGTTTCGCATGGTTGTTTGGTTGGGTTTTAATATTGTAGCGAATTCAATTTCACCTTCGGGCTTGAATACAAACTTTGTTTATTTCAATGGAGGCATTATGCCATGTCTTGATGCTTAGGCCATTCGGATTTGTGTATTTTTTATTTTGGTTATGTCACTCATTAGTTTTTGTTTTGGTATTTTAAAAGCCATGGGCTGCACCATTGCAAGTAATGGCGCCAAAGCCCATTGGCACCCTGTGTAAAACCTTTCCCTCAACCTTCAATTACGACTATGTACAGACATTTGGGAAACTCTCTGTTAATAGATGTATGGTTTGATAATATGTAATGGATATGGTGCATGCAATTTTACTCCTACGTTTTAATTGAATACTATATTTAATTTGAGTTGGGGTTTTAATAGATAGAGGCATACGCCTTACTAGTTGATATGTGAGTGAATGCCATCAATTAGATTTGTTTATGTACTAAATTGATAGTGTGGGTAAAGTACATGCCATCAATGGCATGAGCCTTCCCACAATTAGGTGAACATTGGACTGTGTTTTAAATCATGGTTTGTCTGAGGCTGTGACTTATGTGAGCACTGTGTATTAAATTGTTGTTTGGGTTTTGTTGAGGCCAGGGTATGCAGACTCTTGATGGCACCGTTATAGCTGATTTCACCACTCTAGGTGAATCACACTTTGTATGGCCTTCCCCTGTCCCGCTGTAGACTCCTTAGACCCTATGGACCATTTTTTGTCCTTTGATGTTTCCTTGATCAACCCTAAAAACATGTGAAAAATGATACATGCGACTTTTAAACCTATAAGCACGTATATACGTGGGTTTGACCACTAAAACCACATACATCGGGATGTGTGCATAATCCAAATCATTTTGGAGTTTTCCTTGACATGGATCCAACTCATTTGACTACTGGCCTTCCCTATGCCTTGAGATCACTCAGATTCGACCTTTCATTACCCCTTTGAAAAGCTATATAAGGAACCCCTTGGTACATTGAAGGCAAGAGGAGAGAATTGAGAGCAAAGAAACTATATTCCATTGTTGCCAAAACTTATGCTTGAGTCTGCATCCCTTTGTCCCTTGGAGCACTAGTGTGTTCTTCCCAAGCTTGCCTTTTGCTTGTGATCTTGCTATCGAGAGATAGAGAATTGAGGTGGTGGAGGCCCAAGTGGGGGATTCAGTTTCTCCAGTTCACAGACTTGCCGTCAGAGGTTGTATCTTGTAATCTTTGATTTATATTAATAGAAATATCTTTTCCTGACCAATAATGTGTGTTTGAATGAATATTTTATCCATTGGATTATGGAAAATGCTTGTATATTATTGATTATATATGCTACAATAGATATAACACCATGATATATAGAATGCTTGTATTGTTTACTTGTTGTTGAGGAAGTAATCTATCAATTCAAGCGGAAGTTGGAAAGCTCAACGGGGATCTACTTTCACCGTCTGGAATAAGGTACGAAGTCTGATCCTTTAGTGTTAGACATTTAATTTCTATTGCATATTGGAAAGGATTGATTTCTGGAGTCAAGCTGTCTGTTGTGGTACCCCAAGCCATAGGAATTTCTCTCCGTAACAGAATTGGCGACTCCACTGGGGAGTTCCTAGTAGTTGTCCTTTGGGGGTTCTTCTATCGGCATTCAATGAATTTGAATTGCTCTTTCTCTCTTGTTTCTATGTCAGGTCTGAGGGCATGTATTCTTGGTAGTGTCTGATTGGTGTGAAGTTTGTCTCAGCCTGTCTGTTTGCCTTGAGTTTATTACCTTTCTTCCTGTACATGAGTTTTTAACTCACAGTCACGTATACGCGCGGTTTTCTCTGAGATTTCCATGTATACATGCGGGTTTACTACGAACAGTCATGTACACCCTTGTTTTTTCCTTTTTGTGGGAGTAAATTGGTTGTTGGGTGAATTTTGATATTTGTTGAGTCTCCTTTGGCACTGCCTGAGTCTGTTTAGACCTCTATTTCTGACCAGAAAGGGTTTTTTTTTAGGCTAAATTTTTTTTTAAGAAGGTTCTTGTCATGGCATTTTCGATTTTTTGTTTGAGATTAGTGCATTAGAGTTATTTTACCTTAGTGCTTTTCTTGAGTGCTGTTTGTGTGTACTTGCAGAGTCTAGGGGTCGTAGAATCATTCTTTTTCTTTTTGCATCTCATTTTATTTCAAAAAATCCAAAAGAATTTGCTTGTCATCATGCATTGCATTTTGCATCTTTGCATTGTACTTGCACTAGAGTTTCTTTGGAGTACTAGTTAGGACTTCAAATAGGAAAAGTTTGCATTCATCATTTGAAGAAAAATTGTGCATTTCATGTAGTAGCATACCCTGTTTTCATGGACACAATGCATTTGCATTGATTGTTAGGTGTGCATTTTACTTCATGTTGTGTCATAACACCATTAGTTGCACGGTCATATCCCTATTTTGAGTAATAAAGCCAATTAAAATCAACTCTAAATTAAAATGAATTACACTCTTTTCTTTTCTAGGGTGCACCAACAGGCTTAGGTTTTAGGATCTTGGAATAGTTCATTGTAAGTAAATTCTCCAAGATCACTAAACGACAACATGTATGTGTCTGTCCAAGTGAGTGTGTGAAATCCTTGGTATAACCAGTGTTTCTCAGGATCCTCCTCTCAAAATGGAGTTAAGCACGAGGCAGTGTGAGCGGTTATTGATTGGGATGACCCCTAGTCATAACTGAGTAGCACTGTAGATATTTCCAGGATTGTATTTTTATCTGGGGGCTCTTCCAAGAGTTTCGTGCTTTGCTACCCTACCCATACGGTCAATCCCGCCTACGACTGTCTGCCTGAGCATTGATTATATTGAGGTGACCTTAGTGGCCTTACCTAGGATATCGAGGGGGTGCTTTGTAGGGGTTATTCTACAAGTGTCCCATCCAGGTTGGGGTTGGACAGCACAATCGCTTTATGTGTTGAAGCTGAGGGCCACAATAATTGGTTACGTAACTCCGCTTGTTGTGTATGGGAGTCTCAAGCCTCTCCTAGGCAAGACATACCTGCTTCATTCAGGAGCTCGTTTATTCAGCCCTTGTTTTCCTGCATTTGGATTTAGATTTTATTAGTGATTTCTCTATGCACGATAGTTGTCCTAGGGTTTATGTAAATAGAGAGTCTTTTCTATTTTTTGAGTCATTGTGGATTCGGGTGCGGCTCCTTGCCGTTCTCATCATTTAGAAAGACTTCCACCTTCTACTTCTCCTCTTCCTTTGGGAGAGAGACCTAGATAGTCCAGGTAGACTATGTGACACATTGATTCACACACCATGGGAGACCATTTAGAAGGTATTCCTGAACCACCTTCTCCCATTCATGTAGACAATGGGGAGTTTACTCCTACTTATGATCCTTCACCCGACTTGGCTGAGTTAGGTCCTATGATTTCTGAGATAGGAACCATGCACAATAGACCTACTCACTCTAGGGTTGATTCCCCATTGATGTGCTACCGGTATAGAATGCCGAAGGACGCCGAGACTCATTTTGAACCCGCCAGCACTAGCTATGGTAGTTATGCTATGTCTGGTTTCCCTACACATGATTTGGCATTTCATGTCGAATCTGACTTCGAGCCTAACACTATGCTTGGGGGCACTCTCATTCCTTACCATGCAGAGAGGTTTGAGAGCACCAGTCATATTGCACCTTTTGTCCCAGTGGTGGAAGTTACATCACATATCCCTCCTAGGTCTAGGGTTAGCGATCTGATTAGGATACCAGATCCGAGACGAGTGACGACAGGTGGTAGCACATATATTATTACTCAGATTCCTTCATCCTTGATCCCTAGTTCTTCAAATGTACATCCTCCACCTTATTCGTGTGGTCCTTCGAGCCGGCACATGGCTACGAGTCAGGTCCATACTGCGGTAACTAGACCGATTGTATCTCAAGTTTACATACTGTTCGTTGCTTCAGGAGGCTATGTTCATAATTCTAGAGGTAAAGTTACTAATTTCGGGGTGTACATCCCTACTTATGGTATGTATATCCCTATTTCCGGAGTGTATCTTCCTACCTACGGAGTGTCTCATGGGCCATCGCATGAGATGAATTATGGACACTATTATGGGACGTAGTATGGATAGGGTTCTTCACCTTATGGAGGTGGGTATCAAAAACCTACTTGCTGTAGAAATTCTGACCAGCAATAGATTAATTTCACTCACAACAAATTACAATTGATCATGCAAAATTGTCAACAATGGAGACTGAATATGGAGCTGTAACACAAAATTATATTAACTCAGTGTACAATAGCCAACCCTATAATAACATAGGTTGCTGAATATATAGAATACATCAATAGGTCGAATGCATAAGGAGGCATCCAAAGCTAGGATAAAGCAGGCTTACCCAAAATAGGCAAATCCCCCATAGGTGTAAAAAGCTGATCCCAAATCTGTCATGAGGCTCACGAATTGGCAAGGGTGCATGGGAA
>LPNX010621160.1:581203-634603 GCA_001517045.1 Pseudotsuga menziesii
AAGAATAAATTAGATTTGATTCCTAAGGCTTTCCCAAGCGCTACATGAGTCAAATATGGCAAGTTTGACCTCTATGGATAGGCAATTAGCAACTTGCACATGGTGGGACTCATGGACTAGGCAAATAAGACAAAAATAAATGAATTAATGTCTAAGTGGGTAAATACTGTGGGTTGATTATTCTAACACTTACTCTCCTAATTATGGCTTTGTAGCTCCTACTAGTCAAGGTCCACCACACTATGGTGCTTCCACGCCACCCTATATGGGTCATATGGGAGGAGGGCACTATGTCCAAGGCCATGGTAGTAACCATCCCTATATGAATCAAGGAGTGGTCCATCGACCTCATCATCCTAGGCTCCCTTTCCTCATGACGCTCAATCTTCCTAACTTTTTGAGACTGACAAACGATCCTGTGGCTCACGACCCGGCTTGGCCGGCTGTCCCTACCAAAATTCCTTCGGACATATCTAAGTTCGAGCACAAACCGGGAGAGAATCCGAGCGAACACATTACTATGTTTCACCTATGGTGCTCTTCGAATTCCTTACATCAGGACTCAGTTCATTTGAGACTATTTCAATGCACCCTTATAGGGCCTACCACGAAGTAGTATATAGAGTTACCTAGGGGAGCTTTCACTTTGTTCGATGACCTTGCGATGACTTTTCTTAATCACTTCCAGCTACCAGTACGTTATGACGTTGGTACTGAACTCTTGTCGACATTTCGGCAAGATAAAGCCACACATATCTCTGATCATATTCAAGAGTGGCGTTGACGGAAGAGGATAATTAAAGCCTTTATACTGCCGGAGTTCCTCCTCGAGTGGTTCCTCAAGTCATTATTTCCATATATAGCGAAGGATGTTTCCACATCTAGAGTGCAGAATGAGGAACAAGCAATTTTTAGGGCACAGGAACTGGACTTGATTTATGCTCAGTCCATTTTGTTGTATGAGATTATTCCCAATGCTCCTCGTTCTAGTTTCGATCCCAAAGTCAAATCTGGACCACATGCTGATGGCATTGTGGGTTGTGCAAGTGTGAAACCTGTAGATTTAGTTGCAAAACAAGTTAGTCAATTTTCAATCAACCAATCTGCTTCAGGACAAGCTACGGCTTCATCTCAACCCGCCCAAACAATGAGTGTACTTTTTGTGCAATCGTCAAACTAGAAGGGTAACCAGCAGCCTGGACGAAATAGAAAAAGGGGTAAAAATAATCGAAAGGGTGGGAATAAGAATAAGAATGCTAACAGTAATGACAAGAACAGTTGAAATTCTTGGGGGGACAAGCAAGCTAAATGTAAGGTTAAGTTCCCTTGCAAGTTATCTAAGGATGATCACCTCACTTACTTGTGCCCTCATATTGAAGAAGCTTCGAGATTCTTGGCACAGGGCCCAACTGTGCTAACTAACCCTTTACAGCATAATCAAAATATGAACTCAAAGTCCCATGACCGGTCTATTGATGATCATGATCCACCGGAGGGTAGTGGTCGTGGGTGCATTAACATGGTCTGTGCTACAAAAGTTGTGACCCATGCGAAAGATTATGGTTTGTCACAACCCATCCCAGGAAAAGAGCCTGATCCACCAAGGTCCCTTTTGCATATTGAGAAACCTATGGATAAACCTTAGACTGCACCTCACATTCCTAAGGGAGTCCTTAAGCATTTAGGGCATAATCCAAATGCCCGAGCCGCCCAGAACTATTCAGTTGTCAAGGATTTGGGCCACACTCCTTGTGCGATGTCTGCATTGGAAGTGCTTCAAAGTTGTCCTTTGCAAAGGAAGGCGTTGCTTTCTACCCTTGGTGTGAATGATGACGATTCTTCCTCCATGATCAAATTTGAAACCGTAGGAATTCAGCCTTGCTTTCCCTACTATGTGTCTCTTTTGGTTCACGTAGAATGTCTTAATATGACCATCAAGTGCACTGTGATTGACAAGGGTGCTACTGCTTCTGTGATGTCTTTATCCTGTTGGAAGGGTCTGGGTTCTCCTGAGCTATCTAAATCAGCGACCATGTTAACGATGTTTGATGGGAGATCTTTTAGGCCGCACGACATCCTTCCTTCCCTTAAAGTCCGTTTAGGGGGAAAGACTGTTACGATAGAGGTCGAGGTGGTTGATGTGTTGCTTGACTAAAATCTCTTGCTGTGTAGGAACTGGATGTACAGTATGCACGCCGTTGCTCATTTCTTGTTCCATGTTGTATGCTTTCCACATAACAGGAATATCATAACGATTGATCAAACGACATTCAAGAATTCATCTGTTACCGCATCTTCAAGAGCTTCAATCCCAATTGTTGAGCACTCTCAGCCGGAAACTGGGAGTGTGGGTGTAGGCATGTATCCATCCCTCATGGGAAGCTTTAGTTTCCCTGCACCAATCCTCATGATAAGATCTAGTTTCGATGAGGCTTCAACATCTACGACGTTGGTGTCTTTTCACACGAGTCATATGGAAGATCCTTGGATTCGTCTTACACCGAGTACTTCGAGTGAGCCTGTCAAGACGAACGTGTCGTTGCCTGTAGCTATGATAGCTTATCAAGATAATCTCAAGTCTATTGCAAAGCCTATCCCTTCCTCTTTGCGGATAGAGGAGGAGGACCCTTATGTGTTGCCGGCATGGGCAGTACAGTCTTCTCATGCACACGACTACCTTGATATGGTTTTCCCTTCAGATGAAGTGATTATTGAGGCTATGTCAAGATTTGAGCCACCATGGGAGGAACTTCATCATAGATCGTACTTTCTTCCAGAGCTTGACTGCTTGGAGTATGAGGATTTTAGGGTAGTTCTTAGTCAGAGAGTTGGTAGTCCTATGGTTCCATTAAGCTCTACTGGTTCGATGGTTGATGGAAACATGGCAAACATATCTTCAACGATTCCTATCAACATCTCTCGCAATCCTGGCACAATAGAGAATGTCTATATTGGGGTGGAATGTTCCCATGCTGAGATTCTTGAATACACCGAGCTATTTAAGGAATTCCATGATATTTTTGCTTGGTATTATCATGAGATGCCAGGTATTAACCCTCATATTGTCGAGCACGAGATTAAGACTTACCCCAACGCTAAGCCTGTTCGACAACGTTTACGTGTGGTGAATCCTAAGAAAGCACCCATGATTAAGGCAGAGATATAGAACCTGTTGAAAGTCGATTTCATCTATCCCATCCCCTTGACAGAGTGGGTTTCAAACCCCGTTCTGGTAGATAAGAAGTAGGGAGCGATCCAAATATGTACTAATTTCCGTGATTTGAATCATGCCTGTCCTAAGGAAAATTTCCCCACACCATTTATTGATCATATTTTGGATGAGTGTGCAAGTAGCGAGGTGTTCTCCTTTATGGACAGCTTTTCCGGATATAATCAGATACAGATTAAACTTGACGACCAACATAAGACTGCATTTATTTGTCCTTGGGGAACATTTGCATATCGGAAAATGCCTTTCAGCCTTAAAAATGCCGGAGCTACATTTCAGCGGGAGATGACCTTGATCTTCCACGATCTCAAGTCAATTATCGAGGTATTTTTGGACAACCTTGCTACTCATTCTCACATGAGAATGTGTCATCCCTATCACTTGAGATTGGTATTCGAAAGATGTCGGCACTATTCAGTTAGATTAAATCCTCATAAGTGCATCTTTTGTGTGAAATCAGGGCATTTTTTAGGATTCATTGTTTCTAAAGAGGGTATAAGAGTCGACCCTTTGAAGTTTGAGGCAACACTTCAGTCGTCTCCCCCGAAGAACGTTCGTCATCTTTAGTGTTTGCAAGGCATGGCAAACTTCTTACGAAGATTTGTTGTTAACTTTTCCAATTTGACTAGAGGCTTCATGTGTCTCTTGAAGAAGGACACCCCCTTTTATTGGCATGAGCAAGCCCAGGAGTCCTTTGATGCACTCAAGTGAGCCCTAGCATTGGCCCCGGTGATTAGTCCCCTGGATTATAGCAGTGATTTTCTATTATATGTGGCCACGTCCTTAGAGACGATTGGTATGGTTTTAGTTCAAGAAGATGAGGAGCTCCAAGAGCATGTCATATATTATTTGAGCCAGAAACTTATTGACGCAAAGATCCATTATTCTCATGTCGAGAAGCTTGCTTTAGCTACCGTACATGTTGTTCAATGGTTGAGACATTATATTCTCCTTCACTAGACCTTGGTTGTAGCCCATGTCAATTCATTTCAATTCATCCTCACCTGAAGGATGATTGGGAGAAAGTATAATAAATGGATTGTCATTCTGCAAGAATTCGATCTCGAGTTTGTTTCAGCAAAATCGAAGAAGTCTTTAATCTTTGTAGAGCTCATATCGGATTTCCCGAGCGAGGCCGAGGAGTTGGTTTGTGAAGATACGTTTGTCGATGAACACATCTTCTTAATCTCAATGTTAAACCCATGGTATGGGGATATCATAATATATTTACAAACACTGAAGACCCCTACTCACCTCTCGCGAGATGAACGACGACGATTACGTCACATCTCTAAGAACTACCTCATAGTGGACAATACTTTGTACCATCGTGGGGTAGATTCCATTTTATGACATTGTTTAACTCATGAAGAGGCTGAGGTAGTGCTTAATGATTGCCACGGAGGGGTGTGTGGTGGTCATTTATCTGGGCTTTTTACAGCCCAAAATATTTTAAGAGCGGGTTATTTCTGGCTGTCGATCTTTAAGAATTGTGTTAATGCGGTCAAGAGGTGCCACCCTTGCCAGGTGTTCACATGTAATATGTGCTTGAAACCTGCCTCATTACATCCCATTATCACCACCGGTCCCTTCACTAAGTGGGGGATCGATTTTATGGATTGCAACCCAGCTTCGGCTGGGGGGGCACCATCATGTTATAGTGGCTGTTGATTACTTCACGAAATGGGTTGATGCTATGCCTACAGTAAAATCTAACAGTGAGATAGCCATTCACTTTTTGTTCAACCAAATTATTACTCGGTTCAAGATTCTGAAAGAGCTTATCACTGACCATGGCTCGCCCTTTCAGAACCATATGATGGAAGAGTTGGCATCCAAGTTAGGGTATAAGGAAGAGCACTCCTCTTCTTACTACCCTCAAGCGAATGGACAGGTAGAGGAAGTGAATAAATCACTCAAATCCATTCTCTAATGAACCATCGCACAAAGCAAGAATAATTGGCACATCATGTTATATCCTGCTTTGTGGGCATATCGAATAATTGTTCAGACTGCCACTAGTTTTTCTCCATATCAGCTTGTACATGGAGTGGAGTCGATATTGGGAATTGAATGTGAAATTCTTTCATTGAAGCTAGTTGTAGAACTCTTACCGGACACTTCCCCATTGGAGGAGCATTTGGTTCACCTTGAGCAACTTGATGAGCAGCGTCAGGATGCCTTGGTGGCTCTAGAAGTCAATAAACGTCGTGTAAAGGTCCAGCACGATAAGTCTGTCTTTCCAAGGGCGTTTAGTGAAGGAGACTTGGTCCTTTTGTGGGATCAACCGAAAGAACCCTTGGGGGTAGGGAAATTTAATCCTATGTGGCGTGGTCCTTACGTGGCCAAGAGTGTGTTAAAGAAGGGTGCATATGAGTTAGTGAATTACGAAGGAATGGCCTTGGCGGAGCCTAGAAATGGGCTCTATCTCAAGAAATAATATGCATGATATTCAACCAAGGCTCTTATTGTATATTATTGTACAACTTTGCATAGTTAGGTATTTTTCTTATTGTGATCGGGTTTGTGATTAGTTTCCGTTTCTTTTCGCATATGTCAATAGAATCTTCCACTTACATAGGATTCACAGATGGTGCAAGCCATCACACTCAACACTCAGCCTCTGCTTCTTGGGTGATTTATACTCCTACGGGTTAGGTACTGTCTTCAAGAGGCGTATCTCTACGGCCATCTTCCAACAATTTTGTTGAACGCAACGCCGTTATCGAGCTTCTACAGGATGCCATTTTACATGGCATTCTATTTCTTGAGGTACATCTTGATTCGGATTTAGTAGTGTCATAGCTCAATGGTTTGTACCATGGTAGAGATCTGATGTTATTGAGAAGATTCTTGCGTGTGAGATTGTTAGAATAGAAATTTGACAATATAACATATATATATACATTCCAAGAAATAATAATCAAGTTGCTGACTCATATGCTAACTACATGTTAGATTGGCATTTGTTTCATTCAAAATAAATTAATCATAAACACAATTTTTACACATGTAAATAAATAAATCGATCACCATAAAAAAAATTGTATATACATCCAAAATGTGGTAATACATAGTGTCATGATACAAAATTGGGGCTTTCAAGACACCATCATATAATACACGGTATTAAAAAATGTATACACTCCTAGGTGTCTAATCCTGTGGAGGAGGAGGAGGGTTGTGATCATGGAAGGTCAATACAGCTCTAGCTAGCCATCGGAATAAATGCACCCATGCGCATGGTACACCCACCACCTGTCGTTGCATAGCCTCAAGCAAGTCCTCGACTTGCACCATGGGAACTCTATGTGTCAATCTCACAAAATTGGTATGAATGCTCTAGAGCATCCACTATGCATCCACACCCATGATGTCATCTCCTCTTCCCCTTCGTCTATGATGAGGGAAGTGTCACAGGTATGAACTAACTGAGAGAGGGGGGGTGAATCAGTTAATTAAGATTTGTCACAATAATACTTATTTTAACTTAGAACCAATAAACTTTATGGCAGTCAATCTTTGCTATGAATTCATAGTTATAAACATAATAGTAGATAACATAAAATACAGCATTCAATCACAACATTTAATCACATATATGATACACAGATATTTCACGAGGAAACCCATAAGGGAAAAACCTCTTCTTCTTATGATGTCAAAGGCTTCAATGGTTGTACATCAATTCTTATTTGAGCACCGACTCAAAGAGGCTTCAACCTCTGAATGCAAGCACCAGCTTGCTGAGAGCACCATCTCTCACTGTAACCCAGCACCGACTGGGTGGAAGCACCAACTTCCATTTTAACCCAGCACCAACTAGGTGAAGACACCAATATTCAATTTCTACAAGCACCCACTTGCAGACAGAGACATAAAGTCTCCCCTAGCACCTCCCTACCTCCCTTATTTGCTAGAATTTTCAATAGAATCAAAATGCAATAATACAAATATGTCTCTTCTTACCAAACCAATCTGCTCTGTTCAACATCAGCTCTCTGCTCCTCTGTTCTGTTCAATTGTTCAGCACATTCTTCAGTTCCTCTGCTCTGCTTCTCTGCTCATTCAGTCTCATTTTTTTCAGCTCTGATGTCTTAATGCACTGCACACCATTACTCTCATAAAAAAAAACTGCACGCTCCACAACTGTCTTTGCTCAATATATATATATCATCTTCTGAGTTCATTTCGCTCTCTGTTTCATCGAAACCATATCCTCAAACCATTACAGAAACTATTCAACTTCAACATCCTCAAACAGAAATTGTTCAGCTTCAACATCCTCAAACAGAAATGGTTCAGCTTCAACATCCTCACGAACCCTCTGTACACATAGAATGATATATATATTCGAATCATATCTCCCCTTTTTGTTTTATTTGTTCCTTACTCTTCCTATTCCATCTCCTTTCGAATCATCATTACAAGCGGTTACTAAACGGTTCACAATCCAGGTTCCTCATAACTGTTAATCCACCTGCTCGAATACTCTTCGAATCCTCAACTGTACAGGGCTCTTCGTATTCCTCTTCAAAGATTACACTGAAGCGGCAGGTGAAATGACAGAGCTCACAAGCAACATCTCCTTCCGCAATGTTAAAGGTCGGAAGAAGTTCTACTTCCGCAACGTCGGAGCTCTCAATCAATATATCCTTCCGCAACATCGGAGGTCGCAATCAATATATTTGTTCATTGTTGCAGCTCCCAAAGCAACTAAGCATCCTAAGTACAAAGCATTCCAACTGTCGATGCTTATAGTCGCACGTGTCTTTAACCTTTCCATTTTCGCCGTTGCGGCTGGGAAATTCATTCCGCTTTCGAAGTCCAAAGTGCTCCGACTGTCGATTAAGAGTTCATTCCACTTCCGAAGTCCAAAGCACTTTGACTACCGATGCTTATAGTCACGCGTGTCTTTAACCTTTCCTTTTTCGTCGTTGCAGCTAGGAAATTCATTCCGCTTCCAAAGTCCAAAGTGCTCCGACTGTCGATTAAGAGTTCATTTCGCTTCCGAAGTCCAAAGCACTCCGACTGCCGATGCTTATAGTCACGCGTGTCTTTAACCTTTCCTTTTCCACCGTTGCGGTTGGGAAATTCATTCCACTTCTGAATTCCAAAGCGCTCTGACTTCCGATTAAGAGTTCATTCTGCTTCCGAAGTCTAAAGCACTCCGACTGCCGATTAAGAGTTCATTCTGCTTCCGAAGTCCAAAGCGCTCCGACTGTCAATGCCTATAGTCGCGTGTGTCTTTAATATTTCTTTTTCCGCCTTTGCGGCTGGGAAAGCCATTTCGCTTTCGAAGTCCAAAGTTCTCCGACTGCCGATTAAGATTTTTCTCCATTGATACCTGCGTGCCTGCCTCTTTTTCAGTATATTGACATCAGTTCCCCTTCTATTTATAGCAGATTGCCATCAATGAAAATAATTTAATACTGAGAACTAGCTACCATCTACTAGTCCTGAACACACCACTCTGAATAATATTCCAACAGGAAGCCCTCTGGCAATCATGGTCCCACATTTGCACACAAATGGTAGATGTCACTATGTATTGTCATGCAAAAATATGTCTTTTTGATTCCAAATAATCAAGAAAATACAAAAAAAAAATTAAATAAATCAAAATTTAAAAAAAAAAAAAGAGGGTCGAGATTCGTTACCTATATTGCCATATGCCAATCCTGGTGGTAATGGCATGTCCGGGTCCCCCCGAAAATCTATCCCTGCGTAGGGGTAGTCATTGATGGTAACTATCTGTCGTCGCCACCACGGAAACAACTCAGCTGGATATGGGTTGGCCACCCTACCACCCCCCAGTCTATGCATAGCATCTGCCCAATTCCATTGGGATGGATCTCGAACCCCGTGAAGAGGAATGTCCACTCTTGGGCTCAATCCTAGAACACGCTCGAAGAAAAACGTGCTCAAAATATTGCTGAACCCAAAGTTCCACACTCTGCCTTCCTTACACTCACTAAGTTGATGTTTCATGTTGCTCAGTAGTGTAGTGCTCCAGTCATGGATCGTGGGTCTCATGCACTTCAATGCATAGAACATCAGAGGCCGCGAGTCCTGGTGGAGTGACGCCAAGCCTGCTATCTTGCCCAGTGTCAATAATATGGCCTTTAGGCCCAGCACCTATATAACGTTGGTAGGGACCTGACTCCCCACATTATTTGTGTCTAGATAATAGTACACCACAATGTACTTGTCGATAGTCAGGCCACCTCCTGGCCCACCACGAGAATGAAGGTTCACCACTTCCCCTCATCTAGAGAGCCCTGTAATGAAGTATATGTCCTCCACCTCTATGGTGAGGGACATCCCATCTATATGGAAGGAATCTGAGTCTAGATCCCAGTAATCCACTAGCATCTGTTATAGTCTTGGTTTGGCCCTCAAACAACCAAGACACCAAAACTTGTAGAGTCTGCATTCACATAGAGCTTGTTGAGCCATTAAATCAACCCTTACTGCTTCCTCTACTTCACCATGCTCACGCTCTCTCCACTCTAGGACCATCCTGCACAAGAAATTGCAAATTTTCCCATTAGTTTATTGCAAAAACCATATGTGCGGCCTCATACGCGACTGTTTTCAAAACACCTGCATATGTACGTGGGTTCGAGTGCATTTTCCGCGTATGTCCAGCCCTATACGCGAAAAAAACCTCGATTTCCGTGTGGGCCACAATGCTCGTTTTAGGTTTTCCTAAAAACCTTATTTGACCATGGAAATTCATAAAAATTGTATCAAAATGAAAGAGGAGAGCATGAGTAAATACCTAGAAGAAACGGTAGTGGATTCCGCTGGCTGGATCTCCTAGAATTCGCTGTTGAAAATCAAAGCTCAAATGGGTAAAAGTTTCAAATGATTTATAATAATTTGAATTGTTTACTATTTATAGAAATTTTTCAAATATTTGAAAATTTTTACCCCCTTTCCCATAGTTTCGACATTTTCTAACCATTTTTGACATAATTCATGATGTAGAGGACCTTTTTCAGTGTCGTTTCAGCCGTTGGATTGACCCGTTCGCACCGATCTCAGGTATCATATCTAAACTGGCATATAGGTTAGGTTTCATCACTGTTTGCATTTTTCATAACCTTATGACCATCTCATCATGACCTTAGGTACGAACCCACTCTATTATGTCACGGAACCTTCTTGCTGCTTTAGAAGTGGCATGATATGAGTGGTAGAGCTTCACCTTACATGGGTACCCTAGTTAGCGCCTTATTTGCATTTGGTGTCCATGCTAACATTTTCTCCTTTAGGGTGTGGGAGTCCATTGTATAGTATTGCCATGACATTTCGCAAGAGCCTCATACTCCTCTTAATATTTTGCTGGCCTATTTCCCTCAGGACTCCCTCATGTCAATTTGTGAATGCATTATCATGAGCTTTGCCTGCCTTATTGAGATTTATGTCAGCTTCCCTGACGTTGCGTTTCAGCCATATAGCCCGAGCTTGTCTCATGTCTAGCCATGCAGAGCCATTTTTTATATCCTTCGCAGCTTGATTCCCTTTTTATCGAGAGGAGATTTTCCCCCAAGTGTCGATATCCTACACATGTATCCTTGCATTGAGCATAGGTATGTTCCACTACTTGGAACTAGTTTGTTTTCCCTTATGACACTCGTCTCCTCCTAGTTTGTAACTATAAAGCTATTTTATTCTTTTTTCAAGCTTTTTAAATAACTAAAAAAGTCCAAAAAAAAAATCAAAAAACCAAAAAGCTGGACAAGGAAAGATATTATCTGTGGCAGCTGTCGAGTTGTGTCGCCTTCGAACAGAGCACTGTATATCACATCCATTGGTTGGTTTATAGTTTGACTTTAGGAGTTGTACTCGTTTATCTGATTTTATCTCCACCGACTGTTTAAGCTTCTAGTCCCTATGGAGCCTCTGTTGATGCCTCCTGTGTTGCAAAGATGTCCCAGTTTGTATATCAAGTCTATGCTAACTTCATTCAGTCACCATACGCTATTATGCTCTTGTTCAAGTGAAGTTGAAGCCTGAGTCGTCCATTCCTCAGTTATCTTGACTTTGCATGTCGGCCATTCCTGGTAGAGTTACTGGTTCATGCACCTTATGATCGATTCCTTCCACATTATACAGCTTTGTTGAGTACCTCGTGTTGGATGATGGGGGATTCCTTAATGCCCTCCTTCCAGTGAATTTCATCCCATCGACTTTAGATCATTTATTCTGGGATTGGAATCTAGAGTCATGTTGAGTGCCTTGAGACTTGCAGTCATCAGTGGCAGGTTCTCTCACCATCGACAGTTTTTGGGAATACATCAATGTCCCCTAATCGATGGATCCACTCAAGTGTTTGACCTCAACACATTTATTCACACTTGTTAGTTTGCACTCTAGTACCTTCATTCCCATTTTCATTTATCGGTGGGTGATCTCGCGTCTGTTAACGGTATACATTAATGACCGGTAAACCGACAATGGACTACTATGTTCGACCTCGACACCTCTATTCGCATAGTAGGACATGTACTCGTAGCAGTTTGTATAGAAGACTTTCCAAATTGGTGGCGTTTCTTATATGTTACATCCTTGATCGTGCCAGTGTTCATGAGATTTTAGCTCTTGTGACTTGATTCTAGTATATGTCAGATATTTCCATCCACTATGGAGATCTTGATCTGTTATATCTTCAGCCATTATGGAGATCATGGTCCTTTGTATATCTTCATCATGGAGATTCTGATCTATGTATATTGTACGTGGCGATCTATGTATATTGTACGTGGCGATGACCACATATGTGATATCATGTATCATGCCTATTCATGGCCATTGTACTCTTATGTATTTGGGACTGCTATATGTACTTGCAGTTATGTGCAGGGTTGTATTAGTGTACTATGTTGATTGGGTGGATGGTTTTCCATTTGGGATCCTTCATCACTCCACTTTTGGGATGGACTTATAATGTATTTCGGCCATCGTATGACCCCTCTGACCTCACACAATAGGGGGCATCTATTATAGCTGATTTCACCACTCCAGGTGAATCACACTTTGTATGGCCTTCCTCTGTCCCGCTGTAGACTCCTTAGACCCTATGGACCATTTTTTGTCCTTTGATGTTTCCTTGATCATCCCTAAAAACATGTGAAAAATGATACACGCAAATTTTGAACCTATCAGCATGTATATACGTGGGTTTGACCACTAAAACCGCGTACATCGGGATGTGTGCATAATCCAAATCCTTTTGGAGTTTTCATTGACATGGATCTAACTCATTTGACTCCTGGCCTTCCCTATGCCTTGAGATCGCTTGGATTCGACCTTTCATTACCCCTTTGAAAAGCTATATAAGGAACCCCTTGGTACATTGAAGGCAAGAAGAGAGAATTGAGAGCAAAGAAACTATATTCCATTGTTGCCGAAACTTATGCTTGAATCTGCATCCCTTTATCCCAAGCTTGCCTTTTTCTTGTGAGCTTGCTATCGAGAGATGGAGGATTGAGGTGGTGGAGGCCCAAGTGGGGGATTCAGTTTCTTCGGTTCACAGACGTGACGTTAGAGGTTGTATTGTGTAATCTCTGATTTATATTAATAGAAATATCTTTTCCTGTCCAATAATGTGTGTTTGAATGAATATTTTATCCATTGGATTATGTCAAATGCTTGTACATTATTGATTATATATGCTAGAATAGATCTAACACCATGATATATACAATGCTTGTATTGTTTACTTGTTGTTGAGGAATTAATCTATCAATTCAAGCAGAAGTTGGAAAGATCAATAGGGATCTACTTCAACCGTCCGGAATAAGGTACGAGGTCTGATCCTTTAGTGTTAGACATTTAATTTCTATTGCATATTGGAAAGGATTGATTTCTGGAGTCAATCTGTTTGTTGTGGTACCCCAAGCCATAGGAATTTCTCTCCGTAACAGGCACTCCTTGTTTTTAATATAGCTTGGACTCTGTATTAATTTGTTTAACGGTCGAGACCATGCTGTAGCTGGAGTCCCACGACCTCTCTGCTAGCATAGGCATTTTAATTAACTCTGTAAATATTTTTTAAAGTTTTAATATTAAACCACATCCCGCATATGAATTCGTAAAGCGTGCACTGTGTGGGAACGATTATGGGATTTGATTATTGTAGGTATAAATAATAGGTATGCATTGTTTATTTATGACATTGCCTTGGGTCTTAACATCCATGGGAATCGATGTCACGACCTTTGTTGGCAATGATGAAATGTAATGAAATGTAATGAAATGTAATGAAATGTAATGAAATGTAATGAAATGTAATGAAATGTATTTTTATTATATTACTGCTCTTATTGTGGATTTTGATTTTGTTTAAACAATGGAGTTGTAATCTGTGAGGATCCATACCACGACTTATGTTTATTAAAAAGAACCTTTGTATGTTAATATAGAGTTATAAGAAATGTTACTTGAAGAACTTTTTAGATGGATTTATGTTGTGATACTGAATTATGTAACTTGGTTTATGGTTATGTAAAAACAATGGATATTATATGGATCTCTTTTTAAGATAATAAGCATGTACTTATGGTATTTTTAATGTAGATTGTTTATATGCCTTCAGACCTTGAAAGGTCTTAAATGGATTATTTAATTTTGGAAATGAATGCATAGACAGCTTTTAAAAGATATTTATACGTGATAGTTTATATATATATATATATATATATATATATATATATATATAGTTATTTATAAAAGAATAACTTTGGTTGTAAGTGATACCCTAGAGTATCTATATAGTATATATACTTCTTTTAAAACTTACTCCTATGGTTAATACTACTATAATCTAAAACACACGTCTCTACTAAAAAATACAATATGTCAATAGAGATATAAGTAATAAGTGTACATTTAAAAGTAGGAGATCTAGATTTACCTAGTCTACAGTATTAATTTCTGAATATGAAATAAATGCAAAACACAAATTGTAAAGATGGGAACTTTACTATATAGAGCATATGATAATATTTCCAATCATATGACTAATTGAAGAGAAATAAAGGCCCTAGCAAAACCTAGGCAGCACATTAATTACCTAGGGCTAGTAAAGTATATAGAATCTTTTACATAAAGCATCTTGCTTTTACCCTAGAAATGAACTTTGACATACTATGAATTCGTACCTGTAAATTATCTTCCTGAAGCTCCTTTAATGGCTGAACCTACACACTTTTCAAATAACCAGCATTATCAACTTAAGACAAATCTGACCTCTAGTTTTGATGACCAAATCACTTGGGAACTACCACGTTCCTCCCAACCATGATCCAAAACTGTTTCGGGTTCTAATCCGGATCCCCCTGAGCTGGACTCCAACATGCAAGTAGCTTAGAGCTCCTAAGGTAGGGTTTCCTATATGTTATCTAGATTATGAGTCAGCCCTCCTTTTCTTTGCAGGAGAAAATTCTCCAAGAAAATAATTGAGAGAAAAAATAGGCAGAATAATAATTCTCCAAGAGAAAGAAAATCAAAACCCCCAAGCCTTTGTTTGGCTTGAGTCTTTATAGGCAGACTTTCAGTCAAAGGGGCAGTTAAATCAAGAAATCCTTGATTTCTTGATTTAACCCTTTTTAATTTACTGTGATAATTTTCAATTCTTAACCTAGGAACTTTTAACTAGTTCCTAGTTAGTCTTTCATAATTATTTCACTATTTATTAAATAATAAATAATAATTGATGGAGCTTCTCTTCTTTATTATTTAATTATATAATTAAATCATAATTAATTTTTTATACATACTATGTATAAAATACATAGTATTAAAATACTTGTTAACATTTGTCTTTGGGCATCATGTATCATGATCCCTAGACTTGACGACACTTCCTTACGAATGTCAAGTAGATAGATGGCTTAGGTCTACTAGGCTAGGAAACTCTAAACATCCTTGCATGTTGGATTTATCTCATATAACATGGTAGCTCTTCAGTACTTTGATGAGAATATAGAAATTCGTAATTTCATTTAATCACTTATAAATAAGTATGATGATGATCAATATTTTTGTTGAGTCGTTTTCACTTGGAAGTTATTAAATTATTTTCAGTAACCCCTAGCACTTACCAGAGCCCATACTCAATGCCTATAGCAGGGAGTTACAAACACAGTGCAAATTCCAAAGCTTTCGCTCAAGACTAAATGCTAGGATGTACTTGTACGATACACCTAGGGATACAATGGCCAAAGATTCGATGCTCCGGAGCTTATGCTCAACATCAACATGGAATGCTTCAAAACTTATGCCCAACATTTCCAATTATATTTTCATGTGTTCTAGAGCTTTATGCTCAACACAAATGTAAGTACTCATGTGCTCCAGAGCCTCTCACTGAACACAAAACATCTCATCGATCATGTGCTTCAAGGTCCACACCCAACACAAACATTTCATCAATCATGTGCTTTAGGGTCCATGCCCAACACAAACATTTCATCAATCATGTGCTTCAAGGTCCACACCCAACACAAAACATATATATACATATATATCATTAACAATTGGCTTACGTCCAATATACAAAACAAATCATCATGTTTATATGCAGTGGGGTCTTTGAATCAATATAAAATAAAACATCAATATAATCATCATGATCAAGGCTTATGTTATAAATGGTAGGTCCAAAATTTGGGACATTACATGTGTATAGTTTATTTGAATAAGCTGATCATTGTATATGTTAAACAATATTGGTTTCATCACTATTGTTTACATGGACTATAACAGTAATACACATTTAATACTTAAATCCATGTAATATGATTAATATTAGTAATAAATCCATGTTGCACCGGGGCCAGCCTTTAACTATCCATTATTGATACTAATTATCCTGGTTGGTTCTCCGGAGCTGACCCACTAATTCTTTTCTTTGCCAAGTCATCATTCAATAATCTACATGGCATGCTTTACACTGGTTAAAATCCTTGGAATAAATTGAATCAAAGAATCAATTACAGATCAATAACATGACTTAATTTACATAATATCATTCCTATGCATAAGGTAAAAGAAAGAGGAAGGAGAAATGAGTTTTAACAAGAAGTCTTAAACAATATTATCTAAAGGCATTTAAAAAGAAAATATAAACATTATCCAACCATTACTACTCAGATAGAATCAGAAAACTAGAAGGATAAACTTTAAAACAAATTAAAAACACACAAGATTGAATGAGCGACTGTATAACAGGTGGAAATGAAGGTCTATATGAAAGGTGGAACAGACTGTCTGTATGACAGTTTGTTTAAAGACAATGTTAAAACTTTAAGGAAACAATAAATTTCAATGCTTTATTGAAGAGCAACTACCCCATGCATGTACTACTGTAATGTAAAACAAGAAGTAAACCTACTTTAATGACTGAAGTCCATAGTAATATACCCTAAAGTAATTTCATAATTCAAAACAAACTAACATATTTTTAAGCAGGTTCATGATAAAAAAAACTGGAATAAGCAGAACTAGATTGTAATTAATCAAAGAAATTTAATCTAGAAATCGAAAGACTTTGCTAAAAAACTTGAAAGCTATCTTAAACGCAACCAGTTGCTATTTAATAAAAAGACCCTACATGCTCAACATAATTTTAAATTGAAATTTATACTATAGGAAACATGAACAATTATAGAAACAAAACTAAACAACTCATAAACATAATTATACTAATTGCAAAGGAAAGAAATAACAAAACCTACACAAATATTTAAAGACTCTGTTTGTCGGGGGGCCCTCCCAACGAACAGAGTTATGCTTCTTCTAATCGAACACAATCATATACAGCACAATAAGAATTTCATTAGAATAAAAAGTAGCGTTACAAATTTTTTCAGATTGAACTGATAAAAGACAAAGACAAAGACTCAAACTCCATACTTCTAGAACCTCTCCCTAAGTCGCATGACAGTGCCTATATATACATCATTCAATGGAGGCAAGCAAGTTGACCCTTTAGTGGTCGAATGCTCTTCATGATAAGGCAATCATAATGGTGAGTAAGTGCATTAACGACTAACAACTAACAACCCCTCTTCTCTCGCAGATTGGGTTCCTTCAGGCATGCAATTTGGTTCATAATTCCAGTCTGAATCAAATCCTACATTGAAGTTTCATGCAGAAGTACTAGATGGGCACTTCTTCCAAAAGAAGACTAACGCTGAGATGTCGGCACATGGTGGTGACAGTTTCTAGCTGTTTTCATGCTCTTAATACATAGAAACATGCTATCAAAAAATGTGCAGTATGTTTGATGATCTGGACAGTAAGCTAGGCACGCTCTCCATATAGTCAGCTGAACGCGTGTCTATTTGTTAGGTCACCAAAAAGACCATATAACCTTCAGAGAATAAGACACGTGAATTAACATACCAAATGCACTCCGTATTATGCCAATTTTAACCATTGAAACCATAAAATGATGATAATAAATAGAATTGACATAAATCATAATTTAGTCATACCTGAAGCTTGAATATGGAGTTGCATGGTGCAAAAGACACTAAAAAGTAGCAAAACATGTGTTAATATGCGAAGTATTGAACCCAAAAATAGTGACAAAATGGGGACCAACAACCACTATGACAACAAAACAACTCAATCCATCTCTTCATGCATGGATCCCATGGATCCAGACTAGCCGTATCTATATGTTATGGATATAAAAGAGGAACCCAAAGCCATGAAAAAAAATACTAGAATGGACCCATAACCGAACTGTTTTGTTTTTCCCAACTGAAACTTGGTCAACTGCACTTTCATGATACCAAACATATTTTCACTCCAGTTGAACATAGTGGGTTGCATGCACTCTATAACACACAACATCTGGGATCTTGTCGCTTAACGATGAGACTTCGTTCCTGCCACTAGTACCATGGTGAATTGCATGACACTCAGTGTCAAATCATAAACTTTCTTGATTGGGATCTTCTCATTGGCCTTTATAGTCCCATGCACACAATAATCACTAATGAGTATGTTAGTGTTTTTGTCACCCCCACTCTTCCCGTATATGGTCGCACAAGATCCTCTTTTTGAGTTCCTAGTGAGAAAGTAGATGTCTTCTATCTCTAGGGTGAGGATGTGCATTGCCGCCTGTAAATGATGTTCAACATGATCCCATATTCCCACCAAATACTCCAATAAGTGTACTTGGGCCCTCATGCTTGGAGTAAGGAAGTATTTTTTGAGCCCAAATTCCTAAAGAGAAAACATGGTGTTGGCATCATTCTACCCTTCCAAATTATCCAACTCGTAATCCCTCTCTCTCCACTCCAACATTTTCTTCGATTGAAACTTGCAAAACCACTAAATGGAGTGTTGGAAGTTATTTCTTTGAAGAAAAAAACAAAAAAAATCATTGTATTTATTTTTGGGGCTGCATTATATAATCAACGTGATCCACCTTCACCCACAGAGCACGCTCGACGTGGTTCACCCTTTCAAGATATGTGTTTCTTGAAAGAGGCGTCTGCATCGACCTGAGCACATTTTTTACCCTAAAAATTGGTCCCAAACCTACCTAAAACAATAAAAAATAGCAACTATTCAACCCAAGAAATGAAATGGAAGGTGAGAACAATTACCTCGAGCTGATAAAATGAAAATCCACTTCTTGGAATGCTCAAAATCTCCAACTCAAGATATTTCTAGAAATTCATTTTTTACTTGTCACGTCCCCAACCCTTACTCGGTAGAGAGGACGCGACAATATCTATCAACCCAAGAAATCTAATCCCCATGAACATAATATGAAAATTTCCTTGAAATTAAACATTCATAAGTATAAACAGATGCATAATGCAATGTACATGAAATATACAGCGGAAGCAAATCATTCATTCAACACATTCATGCATTCAACATGTTCATGATAATTTCATAATAATTCATAAGAAAATATAGTTGCAGAACTTAAATACACAAGAATACTTATCTTTGAAAGAAGCTCATCCTGCAACCAGCTATTTTGCTACAACATTCCACCCAACCATAGGCCAGTGTGCTCTTTAATCTCTCAGCAACACTGCCACCCCCAAGCTAGGCATGATCTTCCTCAAGGAATAAGGAACACTAGTAGAATTCACCCATAGCCAAGGATACAATTAAAATTTAGTCAATACAACACAGTTGGGTTTATCAAAATTACACAGGCAGTGGTTTACACTTAGCCAAATTCACATGAGACACAACCAAGCCAACAGATGGGTTTCTCAGGCTACCAGCCAAGCCATCCTTCCAATTGGGTTTATCAGGCTATCAAGGAGGTGGAAAGACTGACTGCTAATCTAGTGAGATCAATCCCAGAGCTATGAACACCCACACCAGATCTAGCCTGACTTCTAAACAATTACACACCCAAAAAAAGGAAGCATTCCCTTCTCTGCTACACAGTCCCTCAGGACATGCCTTCCCTTCCAGTGTTATTCAGAGCATGCAAAGAAGAAAACCAGCCTTCTAGATTGGTCTGTGAGGTTCTTTTCCACACTAGGTTTATCAAGAAAGTCTAGACTCCATTTTCATTCCTTCAATCAATGTAGATTCCAACGAAAGGATGTGCACACACTTATCTTAGTACTAGAATTAACAAAACGTAGCAGACGCCAGGGATTTCATACACACACAGTAATCAAGAATTCCTGAACATTACCAGTGCCAAACTGAATGTTACAAAATAAAAAAAGGAAAAAGGTTTGCTGGTTATTCAATTCAAATACACCAAATCGATTTTGGGCAATTGTATTCAGGGAAAAACTAGCAAACTCGAGAAAACGTGAGAGAGAACAAATTGCCAAACAGGGGAATATCGTAAAAAAACAAAAACCCAAAATGCAGAACAGGAGAAAATCTCCAAGGGTCCAGACTCATAATCTTTTTTTCTTCCTGCATGAATGCCCAATTGGATTTCCAAAAATGTTTTTCCCTTCCAAATCGTGAGGGAAGGTAAAAAGGACATTTTCTTCAAGAAAATTTAAAAAGTGTTTTTCCAGAAATGGTGATTTTCCCATTTCAAATTTCTTCCCACTCTTCTAATTCCCTGCCCCCTCGGCTTATCCTTAGGAAAAATCATGCCCCCATATCATTTAGTTGCGTTGACATAGCCAGCTGTGGGTTTTTAATTAAAAATTGCAATTTAACATGATGTCTATCTTTTTAATGTTTAGCTAGCATAAAATACCATTCGCTCAACCTTAATTGCCGAAACATAAATACTAAATCGATGGTGAGCATTTTCCCTAGAGCTCCACACCATGATTATTCACATCATTTATTTAAATGAAAACGGGGTCAAAACTAGGGTGTTACATTCCCCTCCCCCTTCAATAGCACCATCCTCAATGCTTTACAATATTGAACAAAAATGCTTTGCTGGTATTGCCCTCAACAATCCGTACATTCCAACAAAATCGGATGTGCCAGTCACATGGCATCCTCCAGCTCCCATGTAGCTTCTTCAGGACAATAGTTCTCCCATTCCACCTTCACTTGTCCTATTGCTTAGTTCCGGAGCATAGTGACCTTCCTAGCGAGGATGCTCATAGGCTCGATTTGGAACTCTCCCTTTGGTTCCATCTGAATCACATCCCAATTTATTACATGTTTAGGATCATGTATATATTTCTTAAGCAAAGAAACGTTAAAAACATTGTGAGCTCTAGTGCTAGCAGGCAATGTAAGTCTATATGCAACTGGCCCTATTCTTTCAAGCACTTCAAACGGCCCACAGTATCTAGGTGACAAATTCCAAGCTTCAAGGAACTCTTCTTTGCCCTCACTCTGAGGTAAGAATGATCCCTAATACTGAACTCTCTATTCACCCTATGCGTATCTATTGTTGTTAGGAATGTTGCACCTTCTACGGACAGAAGTTGTTCCTTTGGTCTGAATGGTTTAGATCTAGAACTAACAGTTCACAACAAGGTTGGAAGACTTCTCCTATAAAATACAAACACCCGAAATACAATCTTTTATAGAATGATGTGGCTCTTCACCTATGGTAAAATATCTCCAAGAAAATACCTGCATAAACACATCAAACACAAAAGATCAAAAGTAACAGAACATCATCTATAGATCTGTATCAGTGACTAAGGAATCCAATAATAAACATGCAAGATTATACATAACAAATATATGGGAAAGGAACCAAATTTGCATTGATAAATAATGAAAGAGTTTAAAACGTGTGCCTAATTGTTGATGCACTCCTCCACAAAACCAATGTCTTATCCCCAATAGCTCCAACTTGATCCTCTATGGTCACTCTAATGGATCAGGCCAGAATGTCAAAATGTCAGCATGACTTTGCTCTCTCCTCAGCCATGGGGTCTGAGCCTGTTTTTATAGGCCTCAAATGGATAAAGATGGTTGATATTTTGGTGGGTAAGGTGGATAGGAGATCCCAAAAGGATGGATCTTGAGCTCAACTGATCCAAGTGAATAGGGATAAGGCCTTCCACAAAGCTTTTGATCTACAAGATTCGTGAAGTCTCTCTTTTTCACTTTTTACTAAGTGCACCACTCCTGCTCCTTGATGATAGAGTGGTGCTATGGTAGAACCACTCTTCAAAAAAAGAATAAAGGTGGTGCCATCGCCTATCTTCAACACAACTCAGGCGGTGCTGAAGAAGGTACTACTTCTAGGGTTAAGGCTAGAAGTAGTGCTAGGTTTTTATATGCAAGTTTGACATCTAGATCAATTTTTTCACTTCAAGATTTGAGAATGAGGGAAAACATGGATGTTTAGGATCTTATCACATGTTGATGATGAGATTTTGGTGGAATAGAATTCCCCCAAAAGCATGAGTCTAGAGGGATATGATGGACGAGAGCTTTGATAGAGCAAGTTATCACTTTGATGCAAGAATCGGCTTGATCGGATATCAACATCAACCAAGCAACTCCAATACATCAATACTTTTGACTCATGAGCAAATGTGTCTTCACCATGGCTGTAGACCAATACAAGACAGATCCATGGGAGAGATTAACAAACATGGCTACTAGAATACAACGTAGATCCATGTGATAGAGGACTCAAACTTGGACATAGCTACTAGACATGAAACATAGATCTATGCCATATAGATGCAAATTTGAGCATAGCCACAACCATACAAATGTGGATCCATATCCATCGCAACCTGGGGAGAAAGATATGAGTGCTTTATAACAAATACCCAGGCTCTTCGTCTTGTCTTCCACAAAGTATGATTCTATCCATGTGATTACAATGATCTGAATTCGAACATGGTAGAAACCACTTGATTACCAATCAATGATGTGAACCGTTAACAAGTGCAAGGGAGATCACCATTGATGTCAATGATTCTCAAGGTACCCTAGTACAATCTACTGAGTGTGAATAGATGTTTTGATGTCGAACACCCAGTGGAATATTTTGATCAAAGGTCAATGATGTGAACCTATGTCGAAAGTGAGAAAAATTGTCATTGAGGCATACATATCTCAAGGTACTAAACTTGTTTCTAAGACTAATTCCTGGATGATGAGCTGATGTCGATAGGAATAGTTTTGTCAAAGGAGGGCCATAATGAATCCCACATTGATGACACAAAACTCGGAACAAAGTTCTAGAATTTTATAGATAATGTAACCATAGGACTGACTCAAAAGTACTAACATCCAAATAAATGACTTCATAAACTATATTAAAAGATGTTTCTGCATCACAATGATTTAAAAATATTAATAATAATGTGAAAAACCCTAAAAATATATATTTAAAATCCAATTGAATAGTAAAAAACAAGTCATTTTACTATTTACCAATTTGTGAGAGCATTTGGGAGACTTTTGGAGCCAAATATTCAGCCAGAGATTACAGGAGCATCCACCGTCCATTTCGAGCATCGTCAAAGCTAGGTAGATGCCAGAGCCCTACTATTTCATTCTATTATTTCCATTTTTTTTGGCTTGGGTTTCAGGGGTATTTGAGCAAGCCCTAAATCCAAATTGGAGGCACCACTCCTAACCCTTACGGGATAGGCGGTGCTCTATAAGAACCACTTATGGTCAGCTTCACTCAAGCGGTGCCACCTCTCTATGTAAATGGAGGACAGGTGGTGTCGGCCGTGAGGTTGAAAAACTAAATGGGAAAGCCAAAATAAAATCTCATTGATGATTTTGATGATTGAATGTGGTTTTAATTAGCCCATTTGTTGTTTTTGGCAGGTTTTATCCGGTCAAAAATGGTTATATGGAAAGAATGGAAACGTGACGATGATGATGCCTTGGCTAAGGGAAATGTGAGGTGCATTGTTGCTTTGAGAGGTTGTGGCCTCTTGAATTTTTTTTGCACTCTGAGTATGATATCCCATGAGCACCTGCTAGAGCGTATTCTGCGCGTGTGGAACCCTGAGCAGCAGTACTTTGAGGTGGGAGCTCATGTACTGACCATAGAGGTAGAGGACATATAGGCTTTCTGAAAGGATTGTCTAGGTGGGGTGCTCATATTTCATTGACTAGTTCCTGAGGAGGGGATGTGACCACTCAAGAGCTAATAAACTGTCATTGCATGCCTGGTACTAGGATTTCGGGGAAGAAGATCCCCATAAAAGTTTTCGAGCTCTAATATGAACTATCTAATACAACACTTAATTGTCAACCCAGGAAGGTAACTTGTGAGATGAAAACACTGTATATGCAAGATTAAGGCCTATCCTAATCTATATTATTCTAATCTAGGTATTTATTAAAAGTGCATAATAAGAAGACTTCTAATCTAACAACTATCAAACTTATTCAAATGGAAAGCCCTAATATTAATTAGAATACTCTCACATCTACAAAATATTCAAATTCCTATCCTATCCTAATTATAAAGATGAAAATACTTTTTAAATTAACTTCAAGACAATTCTAAAATTGAAGCATAAACTAAGAACTATCTAACATAACTCAGAAACTTAAATAAACAGAAAACTATTTATCAACACAGAAAACAGAATAGGTTATAGAAAGTGAACTAAGACACAGAAAACAAAGTTGCAGAAAGAAAACTTATGAAGTTGATGTATCATTTAGAAAACTCTTCTTATATTAATGGATTTTTTAGAAGTTTTAATACTATTCCAGAGCTTACCGATTCATCTTAAAAATGAACTATTTCTGTGATCAAAACTATTGCAAACTAATTTATATTTTAAAACTAAAACAGAATAAATATAATTTGCAGAATAAATACAATTAATCTTTATAAATAGAATTGGATAAACTTAAATCCTTGAACCATAACGGAAATAAATGCCATTTGTATATCCTATAATTTAAAATAAAATATAATGAAGGTTATTTTATTGGGAACCAAGTCTTACAGACTTAATGCATATTTTTCAAACTCAGAATTTGAATCTAGAGCGAAACAAATCAGACCTACAATACTAAGTACTTAAAACATTATTTTAAACTTCTCCTATTACCCGAACTTGGTTGTAAACCAACAAATGCTATGAATATTATTCCATAACTATCACATAATAATATGACTAACGTCAAACATATGTGAATCTATTTTTACACTCACTTAACAAGCCTGCTAACTACAGTTCTTCTTTTTAATAAAAACAAAAAATAACAATTAACATATATATTCTATACAAGAACTAAATTTACAAAAGAATGGCTTATGGTCTTCTTGGTGGATCCTTGCCAAGAAAGCCACAAGTCCTTAAACAACTTATAGAATAACTTCTAAGCTACAACCATAACCCTGAAATAAAGAAAATAATGACAGCTGAAAACAAATTGATTACAGTCTAAAGAAACATGTACATCATCAAGAATAACATTATATGAATTGAACTCTGTGTACTTCAGAGAAACCAGCAATTAAGCAACGCGGTACTTCTATTGATCGTTCATTCTGCTCTGCATACATATCATCATCCATGTCTACATACACGCTATTACCTATTCTCTTCTCTATATTTTTTTGCCATTCCATTTTTTTTGTGGCTCTCTTTATATAGCTCGCAGGATGAGATAACCATTACCGATTTGATAGTAATAAACTCAATCTGCTAATTAAGAATGCAACTATTCGATCCTTAATTGAAGCCTAACAAGATGTGTTTTGGTTTGATTTCAAATCTTCATCTCTATGGCACATAGTGCCTAGAGATGAAGATTGCATTAATTTATACATGAGTCATCAACGCATTGAAGATGTGAGATTGGAGATGGATAAGCTTGGAGTTGTATGAGCAAGCTGGCCACGTGTAGAGAAGCTTCAAAATAACTAACTGCTGCTGAATGCGAACATGTGCTGCAGAAATGTAATTAGTCACAAATCCTTCTAGAAATAACATTTAAAAATTAAATCAAAGGAAATTAATGAATTATCATACCTTAATAACTTGCTGAATATTTGGGTGAATATGTGAAAATGTAGAAGGATTTGTGGGATAAAAGGATCAAATGAAGAGATCAAAGGTATATGTGGAGGGTGTAAAGAGGTATAAAAGAGTTTCAACTTGGCGAGCCAACATACTCCCACGCCTGAATATTTGCATGTCCTTCCAAAATCTCAAAAAAATTCAACACTGATTTTTTTAACCTTGCTGACAAAATCAAAGATATCCAATGCTTCACTATCCTGTTTCCTAACAAACCTCTCTCCCATGCCTAACTGTTTGCATGCCCCATGCAAACAAACTGGATAGAGTCTTCAAAATTTCAAAACTGAGTTTAAGGATTATATGGCATTTACCACAATGTTCAAGTTCCTACCAGCTGGATTTGATCACGATTTCAACTTCTTTTTCAACATACCGATATGATACAAGTGCTTACAGGCCTCAACTCTCCAGTTCCTTACTAATTTCTGAAGGCATTTTATACCTGCAACTACTTTGTTACACTTTCCTTTCAATTTCTCATTCTTCTGCAGGAGCTTAAGACTATAAGCTCTCCATTGTTCATTATATGTCTCAGTCTCTGCAAGCAATAGACATTTTTCTTATTGGGTTTGTTAATATGACTTGAGCACTACCTTAAGCTTTCTAATCTTCTTATTTTTCTTCCTCGGCTGAGCAATTATATAAGGAATGGTTGAAGTGGCCGAGACTTCAGGTATATGTTCATCACAGGGTTCTTGTGTAGGTGAATGATCATCAAAAGACCCATAATCAAACTGTCGAGGGTTAAACAATTCAGGATCATATTCTACATGGTCATATTTTGGAACAGGAAGATCTTCATGCATGGGTTCAGAACCAAAATCAGGAAAAATGAAATCGGAAGGTTCAACATGTACAAAATCAAATTCCTGAGGTGGCGATGGAGGAAGTGGACTTGGTGTATTTTTCTCAGGAAGACTTGGCTCTGAATCAGGAGATTCCTCAAGATCAACAAAAATAGATGGTTGTACATTGAGGGCTAAATTAGAGGGTTTAATTAATTGTTTGGTCATGCTTCTAGTAGTGCGACGTTGCGTTGGGGATTCTGCGAAATTAGGGCTTTCAGCTGAGGTCGTTTCTTTTTGGGTTTTCGTAATACAAAGGAGAAAATTTCAATGAGGGGTGTTTTTGGCTCTGGGTCTATGACAACTACTAGTTTACGACCTTCAAACTTAGGAGAAATAGGAATGTGGGGAGAATGAGGGTTTGCAGATGAAGGAAGACCCAGAATTCTTTCCACAAAATTTACCCAACTATCCTTTCGGAGGTGCAATTCATCCTCAATGATAATTTTGACCAACCCATAATGATAAAGACTATTATAAGGGTTACCAGAATGCTTTTGAACCCTTCTCGACATCTTAGCTAAACTCTTGTATAGGAAATAGGGGAAATTCATTTCCAATTCTGCTTCAAAATGCAATAGTAGGTGAATATGGTAATTTAGGGTACTGACATACCTTCCTTCGTAGGTCAAATACTTATGCAACACTTAGAGCACATTACGCCATTCAGCTTTCATCCAGTCTTGAGGAAAACCATTCTTCTAGTTTACAGACTAATATTTTTCTTTTAAAAACCTAGTACACACTGTGCACTCTATGGTTTTATTCTTAAACCAGCGTTCTCCTTGACGAGGCAAACCAGTGGCACGAGAAACTGTTTTCACCGAAACCACCATGATAAACTCACCAATGTGGACGACTTTCCCATCAAATCCTTGGGCGAATTTCAGTGTAAGGTCGTCATCATGCCCTTGAAATTTCTGGAAAAAAAAATCGATACTAAACACCTTCAAATATTTCCTTGCAAGCATTGAATTTAGGAAAACCTTCTAATACAGAAACAAAATTTGGTTCATGGCGTGAAGCTCCCTTCCACCCCATAATTTTCTCTGAGATTATGACTTGGACAAAAAATGGAAGATGAACCCGAAATTGGGAAAATGGTAAGGGTTATTGAAGTGTTTAACAGATTTCTTGAGGATTCTAATGTAATGGGTATAATGGTAATTCATAAGCCCCATATTTGATAATCATTCAGGTACATGGCGTATAAAAAGCTTAAATTTTTTTTTTTTGAACTGTCAGTGAAATGATGAAATGCTGTGTAGGAAAATCAAAGGTTGCATGGATAAGAGAATGTAATTATATTTTCAAAATGATAAGATCTTCATCTCTAGGAAATACGTGCCATAGAGATGAAGATTCATTTATAAGGTATAGGAATGATTATCGAATGATGATAGACATAGGTAAGGTAAAATTAAAAGATCATGAGGACAACTAAAGATAAAATGAGAGTATAGGCTAAATCATATGATGGCATGGGCTTAGCAAGTACGTATTTATAATCCATGATACAATTTCCCTAAATTTAATACAAAAATATATTTCAAAGAAAGGATCATTACCTTATATTGATATTACCTTAAAGGACGAAGTTCTTCAAAAGTACTTTGAATGTCAGGATTTTCTGCTGCATGTTACCATTTCTATGACAGAATGGAGTTTCTTGGACAAGATGCTCCTAATTTGCTGCTATAAAACTGAGAATATTTCTTCTAAGAGGATGTATACTATGTTGAATGTTACTGGATTTCTGTAGAAAAAGAATAGGTTGTTATGTATCCAAAATAAAGGTTGCAACCACTGAAAACTATCCATGATCATTGAGCAAAGAACTACAAGGTCTTCATCCACGTCTTTCCCTTGTGCAATTCTATCTATGTGAATAAATGTATTGATGTCAAACATAGATAGAAATCATTGGATTACCAACCAATTAAGGAGAGTTGTTAACCGATGCAATATATTCCACCCTTAATTTTAATGGAAATCAAGGCACTTGGTACATCCTAACAGTCATGAATAGATTTGTTGGAGTTGAATGAACTATAGAATTATCTTGAAAAGAAACATTAATGAATTTCCTTAGCAAATGACAAGGATGTCTTCCATTAAGGCATGCAGGCTCCAGGGTACCTAAAAAATGTCTCAAGCTTCAGACCCATAAAATGTTTTGGAGTCGATGGGTTGAAACTTGATGAAAGGAGAGCCTTAATAAGTCTCCCATCATCTAGCCTAGCACAGAACAAAAGATAATTTTTGCAGAAATGAAGTATCATCAATAAATTTATTATGGAGCCTAGCCAGCCAGTCTCCTGGTTTTCTAACTAGACCCTTGCTAGCCTGTGCCAGAAAATTTGGTTTTCACAGTAAAGCTTTATTTTTTCTTTCCTTTCTATTTTTCCTTTTATTTTTTATTCCCTATACTACTGGAAGTAGAAATATTCTTTCAAGTATATGAGTACTTCCAATGTAACCACCTACGAATCAGGATCTTTAAAACATTCTTGCTCACATAATGTATATGAACAAATACCATGACATGAGGAACCAGCTTTTCATATGATCTGGTTTTCAAAAATTGTTGAAGAGTAAAAGGATGGAACTGAAAAACTGAATCAGTCCATGACTTAATAGATTCTTGACTAGCTTGGACTTCTTCTTTAATATCCTTAATTTCCAAGCCTAGTTGATATTCTTCCTCTGGTACTAGGAAAGCAAGAAATTCTATAATTTGAGGTATAAACAGTCTGGACACTAAACTCAAAACCATATTGAAAATACCAAAACACACCGAAAGTAAAAATGTACATATATACAAGGTACCATACACGAGTGATCTAAGCATAGTACCTCTTCAGGTACAACCCATTGTGAGGTTGCCTGAAGGGGATTCCATCATAATATACGAGCTCATAGGCCCCTTTCTCTAAAACCTTGGAAACGATAAAAGGACTGTACCACATTGATTCAAACTTCCCTTATCTTAGTTTATCATGTTTATGATCGTAGGTCAGAACTAGGTCACCTTCATTAGAAAAGCGAGGATGGACATATTTGTCATATTGTGCCTTGACGCATTTCTTATGTGCCTCATTGACTAAGGCAGCATCTCATCTAGTTTCATCAAGATTGTTTAGATATAGAAATATTTCTTCCTCAGTGGAAGTTTTGGGGAGAATTTCAACGGCAAGTTTCAAAGACAGAATTTGGCACTAAATAGGTAGGACAACTTCTAGCCCGCAAACTAACTGGAAGGGTGTAAAACTAGTTGTTGTTTTTACTGAAGTCCTATAAGCCCAAAGAGCAGAAAAGAGAGTCTGGCGGTAGATGGATTTGTGATATCCAATCATCCGATGCAGCATAGTTTTTAAGACTTTGTTTATGGCCTCGACCTGACCATTAGCCTCTGGATAATAGGGAGTTGAGTTTTCATGGTGAAAACCCAGTGTTAGCACTATTTATTTTTGCTGAAAGTTAGTGCTATCATTAAATTAATTTTAAGATATATTAGTGATCGGGTGGTTTTCAAATTCTTCCCGCTAAGCAATTTATAAAAAATTTCCTAGCTCTGCAAGAAGAAAAAGGTTAAAGGTTTTGAGCAAAAAGAAAAGAATTTTATGAATTAAAGGATTTTCTTCATTTCTAAATAAAAATAAAACATGGGTTTTAATGTAAATTTGGTGGGCATTTTTACAAAAAAATTTGGAACAAGACCGCTTAACTCCAAGAGCCTATGGTCACATGGGCCCATGCTTTCAACGCATCAACATACACACCAAGCAAATCTTTCCACCAAAGTCCAAGCATCGAGCTCTCCAAGACTAATACACACATTGTTCCTTGGTATAGTTTGAAATGATTAGTGTTTATAAAAAATTTACAGGTAAGTGTTCCCTTGCATGTGGGATAATTCCCTCATCAAAAGGAAGCAAAATATAAAAGTGTGAGAATTCTTTGCATAAACGCATATTGGTGGAGAGAATATAACTAGTTATATGTGGAGATTAATTAAAGTAAAATTTCTGCAATAAATAAATTGAAGAAATTAACACTAAATAATATTTTCATTTCCGAAGACGGAGCAATTGGTAATGTCATTAGTTGAAGATGCAAAGTCTGGTATTCCTTTGAATGCACCAAATAGTTCATGCACTTCCAGTTTGAGTGGTTTGTACAAATCTAATGCTTGGCATACCGAGAAACGAGATGAAGAATGTTGAGTTTTTTTATGCTGATTGAGATTGATCATATTTTAGCATGTGCATAGAATAAGCAACTCTATCCGGCATGCAACGACCAGCAATTACAATTGAAGTTAAGAAGTTTGTTAATGCATACATTTTTTGGTCACAAGAGAACATCTGCAGGCAAAATTTGTAGCAAGTTTTGATTCAATAGGAAATTTAGAGCGAATTTTTTTTTGAAATATAACGAATGTCTCCATCAGAATTTTCCGGAGCAACAATGCCAACAATGTATGTTCTCTACCGAAGGTTTATGTTTAAAATTCTGCAAATCATGGTGGGGTCAGTGGTTCAGATAAACGCTTGAAAGCATCCAACGGTTCACATTTATTTCGCTATAGGAACAAGCACGGGTTAATTAAAATTTCATATTTGTGGAATTATGTTAAACTTTGCAGCATGGATGCATTCAGTTGATTCCGCTCCTCCAGAGCCTTAACCAATATTTCATTATCTTCCCTGTGACTTTGCATCTCCACCCTTAGGCTTCTCATGGTGGATGCAAAATCTGGGGGAGTATCTTGAAACCTCCTCCCAATAGACTCTGTCTCAGCATTTCCAATTCAGACATTTTCACCCATAGCATATTCCTCGTATTCATTGGGGTTTTGTGCATTCTCACACATGTTGGTTCTCATGGCTCAGCCAAACCAACTTTACCAAACTGCACTATCTAGAATGCTACCCTTTGAGGGTGACTATAATTCTGCAAAATGTGTTGATAAAAAAAATTGTTAGCCGCATAATAAAATCAGAAGCAAAAACCATTTACCAACAGCTCTGATACCACACTATCACATCCCCTCCCATCCACCAGAGAGAGAACGCGACCATAACTGCTCGCTCTGATTGTTGAAGGAGCATCCAGCTTGAAGTTCATTGAATTATGTATGTATTTTGATCGATTCCCACTTCCTTTCCATAAATATATAAAGGCATGAATTCATCTTGCGTTCACTCTATTCAAGTTTGAGGATAAATTCTCAAACTTCCCAATAGCATAGAATCGATCATGTTAGTGATCAATTCAACGATCTACAAAGAAAGATCCAGAAACATTGTGCCGAAAATCGATGGTCACGGTCTGTTTCACATCTCGGAACATATCAACGACTGAGAATTAACTCGGAAAAATCAACAGTGCGGAAAGCTTGAGTTTGAGAAATTGGGGAAATATGGAAATTGTGGTCCTGCATACCACATCCCGTGTGTAGAATAGACCGTTGTGTAAATAAATCTGTGGAAATAAATATTTTGAAGCCGCATCCCGCATCTTGCATCCTGCATGCGAAACGGAGAGTTGTGAAAGTAAAATCTATGGGGAACAGAATTTACAGAAGGACGTTTCTGCATCCCGTATACTGCAAGTTGTGGAAAGGAGAGTTGTGGAAGGAAATTCAACCTGTTAACAGAAGTCTATGGACATATTTGATCATTCAGGCCATCATCAATCCGGTCATCTAAGTCACATAACGTAATTTTAAAATGCATTGAAAGAAAACATACACAAATGCATACAATTGCAATTATACATTGGAATCAATTCATTAATTCAACACATTAGGTATGTTCATCATATTTCATTAAGAAAATACAATTGCAGATATTAACATAGGCAAGAGTACTTATCTTGAAAGAAGTTTGTCCCGCAGCTAGCTACGTCGCTGCAACATTCCACCCAACCATAGGCCAATGTGCTCATCAATCTCTCAGCAGCATTGCCACCCCCGAGTTGGGCATGATTCTCACAAGGAATAAGGAACTCTAGTAGGCTCACACCTAGCCAAGGATATAACAAAACTCAGCCAAGCCAACATAGTTGGGTTTATCAGGCTGGAAACAAACAAGCCAATATACTGTTGGGTTTATCAGACTGCAATCAGTCAAGCCAACATTAACACTAAGGACCATCCAATCCAACTAACTAATGGGTTTATCAGGCTAAAAAGGAGCTAGAAAGCTTTGAACTGCTAAGCTAGTGAGCTCAACCATCGAGCTATGGACACCTACACTATATCGGGCTTGGCTCTTAAAACATATACACGCCCAACACAATGAAGCATCCCCTTCCCTGCTACACAGTCCCTCAGGATACACCTTCCATTCCAGTGTTGTTCAGGGTGTGCAAAGAAGAAAACCAGCCCCTAAAGATCTATTTGTGAGTTTACTTCCTACACTAAATTTATCAAGCTATTTCAAACCCAATTCCTCTCCAAACTAGTTCAAACCAAGGAAAAATATGCGCACACAACAAACCACAACGTCAACACAGCGAAACAGTATTCCATTCACTCTGTGACAGAGGATACCACTACACAACAACACTAAGAAAGTCACAGATGACCACTCTTTCTCATAAAATCGAGTGATCTCCACTGCTCATCCATTTAGCAAACAAAGGAGACCCCAAACCTTTGCACAGCCAAGGATGGTAACAACAGGTGAACAACCCAGAACAAAACACAGTTCTGCAAGTAGGACGAGCGCACAACATGCATGAACAGAATGGAATAGAGAATGATCATAATGGACCACAACGTTTTCGGTTAGAGACCGATGATGGACTGCGCATGCACAACGAGGAAAAAAAACTGAAAACATGAAGGATGGATGATAAAAAACATCCCCGCCGCTCTCCAAAACGTGAGGGAAGATGAAAACATGAATGCATGAGGGAATGGGCATAGGTTTTTGGGTGTTTCATTTTGACACATGGATTTTACCCAAAGGCTCAAGGTTAAATATCCCCCCCCCTCCCTGTTCCTTAGGAAATCATTCCCCCATCTCATTATTTGTTGCAGCGACATAGCTAGTTGTGGGTTTTTAATTAAATTGCATATTGTTATAGCTGATTTTACCACTCCAAGTGAATCACACTTGTATGGCCTTTCCCCTGTCCCTCTGCAGACTCCTTAGACCCCTTGGACCATTTTTTGTCCGTTGATGTTTCCTTGACCATCCCAAAAACATGTGAAAATCCATATATGTGACTTTTAAACCCTTAATCACGTATATACGCTGTTTTGACCACTAAAACCGCGTACATCGGGATGTGTACAAAATCCAAATCCTTTTGGAGTTTTCCTTGACATGGATCCAACTCATTTGACTCCTGGCCTTCCATATGTCTTGAGATCGCTCGGATTCGACCTTTCATTACCCCTTTGAAAAGCTATATAAGGAACTCTTTGGTACATTGAAGGCATAAGAGAGGATTGAGAGAAAAGAAAATATAGTCCATTGTTGCCATAACTTATGCTTAAGTCTGCATCCCTTTGTCCCTTGGAGCACTTTTGTCTTCTTCCCAAGCTTTCCTTTTTCTTGTGAGCTTGCTATCGAGAGATGGAGGATTGACGTGGTGGAGGCCCAAGTGGGGGATTCGGTTTCTCTGATTCGTAGACATGCCGACAGAGGTTGTATTCATTGTAATCTCTGATTTTATATTAATAGAAATATCTTTTCCTGTCCAATAATGTATGTTTGAATGAATATTTTATCCATGGGATGATTTCAAATGCTTATACATTGTTGATTATATATGCTATAATAGATCTAACACCAATATATATAGTATGCTTGTCTTGTTTACTTGTTGTTGAGGATGTGATTAATCAATTCAAGCTGAAGTTGGAAAGCTCAATGGGGATCTACTTCAACCATCTAGAATAAGGTAAGAGGTCTGATCCTTTAGTGTTAGACATTTAATTTCTATTGCACATTGGAAAGGATTGATTTCTGGAGACAAGCTGTCTGTTGTGGTACCCCAAGCCATAGGAATTTCTCTCTGTAACAGAATTGGCAACTCCATTGGGGAGTTCCTAGTAGTTTTCCTTAGGGGGTTTTCTATCGGCATTCAATGACTTTGAATTGCTCTTTCTCTCTTGTTTCCGTGTCGGGTCTGGGGGCATGTTTGCCTGGTAGTGTCTGATTGGTGTGAAGTTTGTCTTAGCTTGTCTGTTTGCCTTTATTTTTATGCACCTTTCTTTTTATAAGCGAGTTTTTGACTCACAGTCACGTATACACGTGGTTTTCTCTGCTATTTCCACGTATACACATGGGTTTACTGCGAACAATCACGTATACCCTTAGTTTTGTCTTTTAGAGGAAGTTAAATGGTTTTTGGGTGAGTGTTGATGATCACTGAGTCTCCTTTGATACTGCCTGAGTTTGTATAGATCCCTGTTTCTGACCAGAGAGGTTTTTTTTAGGGTAAATTTCTTTTTTAAGAATGTTCTTGTCATTGCATTTTTTATTTTTTGTTTTGAGATTAGTGCATTAGTTTTCTTTTACCTTAGTGCTTTGCTTGAGTGCTGCTTGAGTGTGCTTGCAGAGTTTGGGGGTTGTAGAATCATTCTTTTGCTTTTATATCTCATTTTATTTCAAAAAATCCAAAAAATATTTGCTTATCATCATGCATTGCATATTCCATTTTGCATTGTACTTGCACTAGATTTGCTTTGGAGTATTAGTCAGGATTTCATATAGGAAACTTTGCATTTATCATTTGAAGAGAATTGTGCATTTCACGTAGTAGCATACCCTGTTTTCATGGACACAATGCATTTGCATTGATTGTTAGGTGTGCATTTTACTTCATGTTGTGTCATAATACCATTAGTTGCACAGCCATATCCCTCTTTTGAGTAATAAAGCCAATTAAAATCAACGCTTAATTAAAATGAACTACACTATTTTATTTGATAGGGTTCACCAACAAGATTAGGTTTTAGGGTCTTGGAATAGTTCATTGTGAGTAAATTCTCCAAGACCACTAAACAACAACATGTATATGTCTGTCCAGGTGAGTGTGTGAAATCCTTGGTATAACCAGTGTTTCTCAGGATCCTCCTCTCAAAAGGGAGTTAAGCATGAGGTAGTGTGAGCAGTTATTGATTGGGATGACCCCTAGTCATAACTGAGTAGCACCAAAGATATTTCCAGGATTGTATTCATATCTAGGGGCTCTTTTGAGAATTTCAGGCTTTGCTACCTTTCCCATATGGTCAATCCCGCCTGCGACTATCCGCCTGAGCATTGATTATATTGAGGTGACCTTAATGGCCTTACCTAGGATATAGAAGGGGTACTCTGCAAGTGTCCTGGCTAGGTTGGGGTCAGACAGCACAGTCGCTTTACGCGTTGAAGCTAAGGGCCACAATAATTGGCTACGTACCTCCACTTGTTGTGTATGGGAGTCTCAAGCATATCCTAGGAAAGACATACCTGCTTCATTCGGGACCTCACTTATCCTACCCTTGATTGCTTGCATTTGGCTTTAGATTTTAGTGGTGATTGATCTGTGCATGATAGCTTTCCTAGGGTTTGCGTAGATAGAGAGTCTTTTCTATTTTTTGAGTCATTATGGATTCGGGTTCGGCTCCTCACCATTCTCGTCGTTTAGTAGGACTTCTGCCTTCTACGTCTCCTCCTCCTTTGGGAGAGATAAATAGACAGTCCAGGCAGACTACTTTGCACATTGATTCACACACCATGGGAGACCACGTTGAAGGTATTCCTGAACCACCTTCTCCCATTCATGTGGAAGATGGGGAGTTTACTCCTAACTATGATCCTTCACCCGACTTGACTGAGTTAGGTCCTATGATTTCTAAGATAGGTACCTTTCATGATAGACCTACTTACTCTAGGATTGATTCCCCATTGTCGCATCGTCGGTATGGAATGTCGGAGGATGATGAGACTCATTTCGAACCTACGAGCACTAGTTATGGTAGTTATGCTATGTTTGGTTTTCCCACGCATGATTTGGAATTTCATGTCAAATATGAGTTCGAACCTAGCACTATGCCTAGGGGCACTCTCATTCCTTACCATGCGGAGAGGTTTGGGAGCACTAGTCACATTGCACCTTCCATCCCAATGGTGGAAGCTACATCACATATTCCTCCTAGGTCTAGGGTTAGTGATCCTATTAGGATACCAAATCCGAGACGACTGAATATAGGGAATAATACATACTTAATTACACAGATCCCTTCATCCTCTGTCCCTAGTTCTTTGAATGTTCACCCTCCACCTCATTCACGTGGTCCTTCAAGCCGAAACGTTGCTACGAGTCAGGTCCGTACTATGGTTACTAAACCGATTGTGTCTCAGGATTACATACCGCTCGTTGCTTCAGGAGGTTATACTTATAGAGGTCATGTTACTACTTCCAGAACATATATCCCTACTTTCGGTATGTATATTCCTACTTTCAAAGCGTATATTCCTACTTACGAAGTGTCTCATGGGACATCGCATGTGATGACTTGTGGACCTTATTATGGGACGCAGTATGGATAGGTTTCTTCACCTTATGGATGCGGGTATCAACAACCCGCTTACTCTCCAAATTACGGCTTTGTAGCTCCGAATAGTCAAGGTACACCACACTATGGTGCTTCCATGCCACCCTATACGGGTCAAATGAGAGGAGGGCACTATGGCTAAGGCCATGGCGGTAATCAGACCTATGTGAATCAAAACTATCAGGGAGTGGTCCATCAACATCATCATCCTAGGCTCCCTTTCCTCGCAATGCTAAATCTTCCTGACTTGTCGAGATTGATGAACGACGAACGATCCTGTAGCTCATGACCCAGCTTGGCCGGCTGTCCCTACTAAGCTTCCCTCAGACATATCCAATTTTGAGGGAAAACCAAGAGAGGATCCGAGTGAACATGTTACTACTTTTCACCTATGGTGCTCTTCAAATTCCTTACATCAGGACTCAATCCATTTGAGACTATTTCAATGCACCCTCACAGGGCCTGTCGCGAAATGGTGTATAGAGCTACCTAGGGGACCATTCGCTTTGTTCAATGACCTAGCGATGACTTTTCTTAACCATTTCCAGCTACCAGTGTGTTATGACATTGGTACTAAACTCTTGTCGACATTTTGGCCAGATAAAGCCACACATATATCGGATCATATCTAAGAGTGGCGCAGACGGAAGAGGTTAATTAAAGCCTTTATACCATCGGAGTTCCTCCTCCAATGGTTCCTTAAGTCGTTATTGCCGTATATAGCAAAGGATGTTTCTACATCCAGAGTGCAAAATGAGGAACAAGCGATCTTTAGGGCGCAGGAACTAGACTTGATTTATGCTCAGTCCGGTTTGTTATATGATATTATTCCCAATGCTCCGCATTCTAGTTTCGACCCCAAAGTTAAACCTGGACCACATGTCGATGGAATTGTTGGTTGTGCAAGTGCTAAACCTGTGGATTCAGTTGCAAAATAAGTTAGTCAATTGTCAATCAACCAATCTGATTTGGGACAAGCCACAGCTTCGTCTCAACCCACCCAAATGGCGAGTGTACTTTTGGTGCAATCATCAGACCAGAAGGGTAACCAACAGCCCGGACAGAATAAAACGAAGGGTAAGAATAATTGTAAGGGTGGAAATAGGAACAAAATGCTAATAATAATGGGAAGAACACCCATGATGCTGGGGGGACAAGCAAGCTAAACGTAAGGTTAAGTTCCCTTGCAAGTTGTGTAAGGACGATCACCTCACCTACTTGTGCCCTCGTATCGATGAAGCCTCAAGATTCTTGGCACAGGGCCCAGCTGTGCTGACTAACCCTTTACCTCACAATTAAAATATGAACTCGAGGACCCATGATAAGTCTGGTGGTTATCAAGATCCACTGAAGGGTAGTGTTCATGGTTGCATTAACATGGTACGTGCTGGGAAAGTTGTGAGACATCTGAAGGACTATGGTTCGTCACAACCCAGCCCAGGAAAGGAACTTGATCCACCAGGGTCTCCTTTTCATATTGAGAAACTTGTGGATAAACCTGAAGCTGCACCTCACATTCCTAAGGGAGTCCTTAAGTGTTTGGGGCACAATCCTAATGCCCGAGCTGCCCAGAACTATTCAGTTGTTGAGGATTTGGGCCACACTCCTTGTGTGATGTCTGCATTGGAAGTGCTTTAGAGTTGTCCTTTGCAAAGGAAGGCTTTGCTTTCTACCCTTGGTGTGGATGATGATAATTCTTCCTCTGTGATTAAATTTGAAACTGTAGGACTTCAGCCTCGCTTGCCTTACTATGTGTCTCTTTTGATTCACGTAGAATGTCTTAACATGACCGTCAAGCACACTGTGATTGATGAAGGCGCTGCTGCTTCTGTGATGTCTTTGTCATGTTGGAAGGCTTTAGGTTCCCCTAAGTTGTCTAAGTCTGCGACCATGTTAACTATGTTCTATGGGAGATCATTTAGGCTGCACGAGATTCTCCCTTCTCTTAAAGTTTGTTTGGGAGGGAATATCGTTGTGATAGAGGTCGAGGTGGTTGATGCGCCCCTTGACTACAATCTCTTGCTGGGTAGGAATTGGATGTACAGTATGAAAGCCATTGCTTCTTCCCTATTTCACGTTGTATGCTTTCCATTTAATAGGAATATAGTCACAATTGATCAAATGACATTCAAGAATCCATCAATTACCGCATCCTTGAGAGCTTCAATACCAATTGTAGAGCACTCTCAGCCAGCAATTGGGAGTGTGGGCGTGGGCATGTATCCATCCCTCATGGGAAGCTTTAGTTTCCCTTCACCTATCCTTATGATAGGGTCTAGTTCCAGTGAGGCTTCAACATCTATGAGATCGGTGTCTTTTCGCACGAGTCATATGGAAGATCCTTGGATTCTTCCTACACCGAGCACTCCGAGTGATCCCATCATGACGGACATGCCTTTGCCTACAACTATGGTAGCTTATCAAGCTAATCTTGAGTGTGTTACAGAGCCCAGTCCTTCCTCTTCGCGGATGAAGGAGGAGGACCCTTATGTGTTGCCGACATGGGCAGTACAGTCTTCTCACACACACGACTGCCTTGATAGTGTTTTCCCTTCACATGAAGTGATTATTGAGGCCATGTCGGGAGTTGAGCCACCATGGGAAGAACTCCATCATAAATCTTATTTTCTTCCCAAGCTTGACCGCTTGGAGCATGAGGACTTTAGGGTGGTTCTTAGTGAGAGAGTTGGTATTCCTATGGTTCCACTAATCTCCCCTGGTCCGATGGCTAATGGAAACATGGAAAACATATCTTCAACGATTCCTATCAATATTTCTTGTGATCCTAGCAGGATAGAGAATGTCTATATTGGGACAGAATGTTCCCATGCTGAGATTCTAGAATACACCGAGCTATTTAAAGAATTTTGTGATATCTTTGCTTGGTCTTACAATCAAATGCCAAGAATCGACCCTCGTATTGTCAAACACGAGATTAAGACTTATCCCAATGCTAAGCCTTTTTGGCAACGCTTGCGTGCAGTGAATCCTAGGAAAGCACCCGCGATTAAGGCAGAGATAGAGAAATTGTTGAAAGCTGATTTTATCTATCCCGTTCCCTTGACGGAGTGGATTTCAAACCCTGTTCCGGTTGACAAGAAGCAGGGAGTGATCTACATATGTACTGATTTCCGTGATTTGAATTGTGCCTATCCTAAGGACAATTTCCCCACACCATTTATCGATCAGATTTTGGATGAGTGTGTGGGTAGCGAGGTTTTTTCCTTTATGGAAGGCTTTTCTGGATATAATCAGATACAAATTAAACCTGAGGACCAACATAAGAGTGCATTTATTTGTCCTTGGGGAACTTTTGCATATCGAAAAATTCCTTTTGACCTTAAGAACGCTGGAGCTACTTTTCAGCAGGAAAAGACCTTGATCTTCCACGATCTCAAGTCAATTATTGAAGTATTTTTGGATGACCTTGCTGCTCATTCTTGTATGAGAATGCGTCATTCCTATCACTTGAGATTGGTATTCAAAATGTGCCACCATTATTTGGTTAGGTTAAATCCTCACAAATGCATCTTTTGTGTGAAGTTAGGTCACTTGTTAGGATTCATCATTTCTAAAGAGGGTATAAGAGTCGACCCTTTGAAGGTTGAGGCAATACTTCAGTTGTCTCCCCCAAAAAATATTCATCATCTTCAATGTTTGCAAGGCATGGAAAACTTCTTACGAAGATTCGTTGTCAATTTTGCCAATTTGACTAGAGGCTTCATGCATCTTTTGAAGAAGGACAACGCCTTTTGTTGGGATGAGAAAGCCCATGATTCCTTTGATGCGCTCAAGCAAGCCCTAGCATCGGCCCCGGTGATTAGTCCCCTAGACTATAGCAGTGATTTTTTACTTTATGTGGCCGCGTCCATGGAGACGATTGGGATGGTTTTGGTTCAAGAGGATGAGGAGCTCCAAGAGCATGTCATATACTATTTGAGATGGAACCTTATTGACACAGAGATTCGTTATTCTCATGTTGAGAAGCTTGCTTTGTCTACCGTACATGCGGTTCAACGGTTGAGACATTATATTCTCCTTCACCAGACCTTGGTCGTACATGCGGTTCAACGGTTGAGACATTATATTCTCCTTCGCCAGACCTTGGTCGTAGCCCATGTCAATCCATTTCAATTTTTCCTCACTCGAAGGATGATTGGGGGGAAATATAATAAATGGATTTTCATCCTGCAGGAATTCGATCTCGATTTTGTTTCGGCAAAGTCGAAGAAATCGTTAATTTGTGCAGAGCTTATATCGGATTTCCCAAGCGAGGCAGAGGAGTTGGTTTGTGAAGATACATTATTCGATGAACACATCTTCTTAATCTCAAATTTAGACCCATGGTATGGAGATATCATTATATATCTACAAACATTGAAGGTCCCTGCTCATCTCTCATGGGATGAATGACGACAATTACATAATGTGTCTAAGAATTACCTCATAGTGGATAACACTTTATACCGCCGTGGGGAGATTCCATTTTACGTCATTGTTTGAATCATGAAGAGGCTGAGGTAGTGTTGAATGATTTCCACGGAGGGGCATGTGGTGGTCATTTATCTGGGCTTCTACAGCCCAAAAAAATTAAGAGAGGGTTATTTCTGGTCATCGATCTTTAAATATTGTGTTGGTGCGGTCAAGAGGTGCCACCCTTGCCAGGTGTTTGCACATAATATGTGCCCAAAACCTACCCCGTTACATCCCATCATCACTTCTGGTCAATTCACTAAGTGCGGGCTTGATTTTATAGACTACGACCCAGCTTTAGCTGGGGGGCATCATCATATCATAGTGCCTATTGATTACTTCACAAAATGGGTTGAGGCTATGCCTACAGTTAAATTCGACAGTGAGACAGCCGCTCACTTCGTATTCAACCAGATTATTACTTGGTTTGGGATTCCGAAAGAGCTTGTCACTGACCATGGATCGCACTTTTAGAATCGTATGATGGAAGAGTTGGCATCCAAGCTAGGGTACAAACAAGAGCATTCCTCCTCTTACTACCCTCAAGCGAATGGACAGGTAGAAGTAGTGAATAAATCACCCAAATCCATTCTCCAACGAACCATCGCACAGAGCAAGAATAATTGGCACATTATGTTATATCCTGCTTTGTGGGCGTATATAACCGATGTTAAGACTGCCACGGGTTTTTCTCCATATCAACTTGTACATGGAGTGGAGTCAATATTGTCAGTTGAATGCAAGATTCCTTCCTTAAATTTAGTCGTAGAACTCTTACCAGACACTTCACCATTGGAGGAGCATTTGGTCCACCTTGAGCAACTTGATGAGTAGCGTCGAGATGCCCTGGTGGCTCTAGAAGTAAATAGACATCGCGTAAAGGTCCAGTACGATAAGTATGTCCGTCCAAGGAGGTTTAGTGAGAGAGACTTGGTCCTTTTGTGGGATAAACTGAAGGAACCCTTGGGGGCAGGAAATTTTAACCCCATGTGGCGTGGTCCTTACATTGTCAAATGTGTGTTAGAGAAGGGTGCTTATGAGTTAGTGGATTATGAAGGAACGGCCTTGGAGGAGCCTAGAAATGGGCTCTATCTCAAGAAGTACTATGCATGATTTTTATCCAAGGCTGGTTATTGTATATTATTGTACAGTTTTGCATAGTTAGGTATTTTTCTTATCGTGATCGGGTTTGTGATTAGTTTTCGTTTATTTTGGCATATGTCAATGGAATCTTCCACCTACATAGGATTCACGGATGGTGTGAGTCGTCACGCTCAACACTCAGCCTCTGCTGCTTGGGTGATTTATACTCCTATGGGTCAGGTATTGTCTTCAAGAAGCATATGTCTATGGCCATCTTCAAACAATGTTGATAAATATAGTGCTGTTATTGAGCTTTTACAGGATGCCATTTCACATGGCATTCTCTCTCTTGAGGTACATCTTGATTCGAAGTTAGTAGTGTCATAGCTTAATGGTTTGTACCATGTTAGAGATCCGACGTTATTTAGAATATTCTTACGTGTGAGATTATTAGAACGAAAATTTGACAACATAACATACATACATATTCCAAGAATTAATAATCAAGTTGCTGACTCATATGCTAACTACGTGTTAAATTGGCATTTGTTTCATAGACAGTAAGCTCATCACAAACATAAATCTTTACACATGTAAATAAATAAACCGATCACCATAAAAATTTTATATATACCATCCAAAATATGGTAATACATAGGATCATGATACAAAAATGGGGCTCTCGAGCCACCAAAATATAATACATGGTAACACAAAATGTGTCACTCCCAGGTCTATAAGCTTGTGGAGGAGGAGGGGGGGTGTGATCATGGAAGGTCACTACGGCTCTAGCTAGCCATCGGAATAATCGCACCCATGCTCATGGTACACCCACCACCTGGGGCTGCATAGCCTCAGGCAAGTCCTCAACTTGTGCCATGGGAACTCTATGTGTTAGCCTAACAAAGTTGGTATGAATGCTCTGGAGTGTGCGCTCCACATCCACACCCGTGATATCATCTCATCTTCCCCTCTATCTATGATGAGGGAAACCTTCATGCCACCGTGGTCCCACATCTGTATACAAATGGTAGATGTCACTATGTATTGTCACACAAAAATATGTCTTTTGATTCCATATAATTAGAAAACACAAAAAAATTTAAATAACTCAAAAATTAAAGGAAAGGGTTGAGATTCGTTACCTATATCGCCATATGCCGATCCTGGTGGTAGCGGCATGTTTGGGTCCCCCCAGAAATCTATCCCCACATAGGGGTAGTCATCAATGGCAACTATCTATCGTCGCCACCACGGAAAGAAATCAGTTGGATAGGGGTTGGCCACCCTACCTCCCCCCAGTCTATGCATCACATCTGCCCAATGTCGTTGGGATAGATCTTGAACCCTGTGAAGAGGAATGTCAACTTTGGGGCTCAATCCTGGAACAAGCTTGAAGAAAAACATGCTCAATATGCTGCTGAACCCGAAGTTCCATGCTCTGCCCGCCTTACACTCACTGAGCTGATGTTTCATGTTCCTCAGTAGTGTAGTGATCTATTCATAGACCGTGGGTCTCATGCACTCCACCGCATAGAACATCAGAGGCCGCGAGGCCTGGTGGAGTGAAGCCAAGCCTGCTACCCTACCCAATGTCAATAGAATGGCCTTTAGGCCCATCACCTATATAGAGTTGGTTGGGACTTGACTCCCCACCTTCTCTGTGTCTGGATAGCAGTACATTGCAATGTACTCATCAATAGTTAGGCCACCTCCAGGCCCACCACAAGAACAAAGGTTCACTACTTCCCCCCATCGGGAAAGTCCAGTAATGAAGTATATGTCCTCCACCTCTATGGTGAGAGACATCCCATCTATCTAGAAGGACTCAGAGTCTGGATCCCAATAATCCACCAGCATCTACAATAGTCTTGGTTTGGCCCTCAAGCCACCAAGACACCAAAACTTGTAGAGTCCACATGCACGTAGAGCTTGTTGAGCCATTAGATCGGCCATTACTGCCTCCTCTACATCACCATGTTCATGCTCTCTCCATTATAGGACCATCCTGCACAAAAATTTGCAAGTTTTCACATTAGATTACCTAAAAAATCTCATGCACGGCCGCATATGTGACTGTTTTCCAAACAGCCGTGTATGTACGTGGGTTTGGGGGCATTTTCTACGTATAGCCAGCCCTATACATGGAAAAACCCTTGATTTCCACTTGGGCCGCAGCGCCTTTTTTAGTTTGGCCTAGAAACCTCAAATGACCATGGAATTTGATAAAAATTGCATTAAAATGGAAGAGAAGAGCATGGGTAAGTACCTGGAAGAAACGGTAGTGGATTCCGTCGGCTGGATCTCCTGGAATTCGCTGTTGAAAATCTGAGCTCAATTGGGTAAAAATTTCAAATGTTTTATAATGTTTTGAATTTTCTACTATTCATAGAATTTTTGAAAAATTTTGAAAATTTTTACCCCCTTTCATATAGTTTGGACTATTTCTAATCATTTTGGACTGTTTTTGACCTAATTCTTGATGTAGGAGACCCTTTTGAGTGTCGTTTTAGCTGTTGGATTGACCCATTCATACCAATCTCAAGTATCATGTCTAAACTGGCATATAGGTTAGGTTTCATCATCGTTTGCATTTTGCATGACCTTGTGACCGTTTCATCATAACCTTAGGTACGAACCCATTCTATTGTGTCACGGAACCATCTTGTTGTTTTAGAAGTGGCACAATATGAGTGGTAGAGCTTGACCTTACATGGGTACCCTAGTTAGCACCTTATCTGCATTTGGTTCCCATGTTTACGTTTTGTCCTTTAGGGTGGGGGAGTCCATTGTATAGTATTTCCATGACATTTCGCAAGAGCCTCATACTCCTCTTGATGTTTTGCTGGCCTATTTCCCTCAAGACTCCCTTATGTCAAGTTGTAATTGCATTAGTATGAGCTTTTCCTGCCTTATTGAGCTTTATGGCGGCTCCCCTGACATTTTCTTCCTTATTGAGCTTTATACTGGCTCCCTGACATTTCGTTTCAGCCATATAGCCTGAGCTTGTCTCATGTCTAGCCATGCAGAGCCATTTTATATATCCTTTGCATCTTGATTTCCTTTTTTACCGGGAGGGGATTTTCCCCCGAGTGTCGATATCCTACACATGTGTCCTTGCATTGAGCATAGGTATGTTCCATTGCTTGGAACTAGTTTGTTTTCCCCTATAACACTCGTCTCCTCCTAGTTTGTAACTATAAAATAGTTTTATTATTTTTCAAGATTTTTAAATATTTGAAAAAGTCCAAAAAAAAATCAAAAAACCAAAAATCCAGACAAGGAAAGATGTTATCTTTGGAAGCTGTCAACTCATGTCGCCTTCGAACAGAGCACTATATATCACATCCATTGGTTGGGTTTATAGTTTGACTTTAGGATCTGTACTCGTTTATATGAGTTTATATCCACGGACTGGTTAAGCTTCCAGTCCCCATGGAGCCTCTGTCGATGCCTCCTGTGTTGCAGAGATGTCCCAGTTTGTATATCGAGTCTATGCTGCCTTTATTCAGTCACCATTCATCATTATGCTCTTGTTTGAAGGAAGTTGAAACCTGAGTTGGCCATTCCTCAGTTATCTTGACTTTGCATGTCAGCCATTCCTGGTACAGTTACTGGTTCATGCACCTTATGATCGAGTCCTTCCACATTATCCAGCTTTGCTGAGTACCTCGTGTTGGATGATGGGAGATGCCTTAATGCCCTCCTTCCAGTGGATTTGTTGTAATCTCATAGATCACATAAGGTTACCAATAATACATACTAAAACATACATAAATATAAAATAGAGACAAGAGATAAGAACAGATAGGATTAAACAGATTATATTATTATAGTGAGTCCATACAAAGCAGAGAACTGAACTGAGTTCTCGTTTGGCTCAACAGCCTAATATATACAATTTACAAACAGTTACAAAATAACTACCTATCGGTTCGGTGAACCAACACGACTTTTAGGTAGTCGACCTAATCTTCTGGTTTAGTCGATTGACTGACTTAGTCGACCGATCGACTAAGTCAGCCCATCGACTTAGTCGGTTGATCGACTAAGTCAGTCCTCATTCAAGTCGACTAATCGACTTGCTCCTTCTACATATCCCCCACGAACAAAACGTTTCTTCATCCCGAAGAAATAAGGAGGTACAAAAAATATATTTGTCGGGTCCTTCAAAATGTTATTGTGGTGGACTGTGCAGACGAATGGTTGGTCTTTTCTGTACACAGACCTCAACAATAGCCAGAGCTATGATGGAAAGGGGATGCTGGAAATATGTCCAACTCTGCAAATCTTTCTGGATGTCGATGGTTAATGTGGTTAAGCTTGACATAACCGACATCTTCTCCGAGATGGGGCTTCCGCTATCTTTTCCATGTTGGCGCCCATGAACTGGGTTTGCTCTTATGCACTCTCGATGAGTCATTTCATCTGTGGGCAGATGATGTCGACTTTCTCTAAATTGGGAAGAGCTTGTTGCACCCATTGATGTGCTTCCCATTCCAGCTTCTGCAGTTTGTTGGTTTCCAGCACTATCTATTCTTCTATTGTCTGCCTAAGTGCTGCCTCCGTCGTCTTCCTGCTCTCCAAAGCCTGAATGCCTTGATGAGTCTGTCATGTCTGTTGATAGACCTGCCCATAGTGAGTAGGCCAGTCTCTTAAGACTTCTTCGGTGACGATAGACTCATCCATATGGTCCTGTAGCACTTTGTATGCCTCTAAGAATGCAGTGTGCTGTGCCAGTAGTAGTCGGGCAGTCTCCTCCTTCTGTTCCTCCTTTAAGTTGGTTGGTTGTAACATAGGGCATTCCCTTATTTTCTTTTCAAAGATTTTGGGGATAATTGATACTATGAAGCACTGTCGGGTGGGTTTTCTCTGTACTTTTTGTATAGTCCAGCACCCTCTTGCTTGTGTTTTGTAATTTTCCATCTCCTAGTCATACAATTCAACATCCGAGTTATAACCAATTGAGTCTTGGTTACCTAAGTTAAGCTCTCCATGGATGTTTGGTTCTGTGTAATCTGCATTGCTGTGGATCTGGTAAAGTTGGATGACATCGACTTATTTATCAATAGGTTCCGTCCAAGGCTCTCCTTGGGATGGATGAATGGGTACAATGACTTTTTGACCATTTCCTTTTAACTTGATTCGTTCCTTATCCAAAGATATGGATGCTTTCATCTTTCTTCCCCAAGGTTGACCAACTAGTGCTAGGAAGGAGCTGGATCCCTCTTTTGGGTCAATATTTTCAAAATCAACCTTGGTCGAGATTCCTTTGAGGGTTGTGTCGATGTTTTTCCAGACCCCAATGGGTTCAATCAGGCCTTAGTCGACGAGTTTCAGGTAAATGCCTGACTTGTAGAGTCAAAGTCTACCCATCTGTTCCCAAGTATTGGGAGTCATGATATTCACTTGTGACCCGAAGTTGAGCACTACTTGTCGAACGTGGTAAGCTTCAATTTTCAGGTCAACAAGTGGGTCGGCATCGCTTTTGCCTTTTTGGTTCAAGCTGCAGATGTTTTGTGTTTGTTTTTCAGGGTTGGTACCTTTTATTTCATGTAACAAGTCTATGAACTGCGATACTAATTTATCTGTTCGAACAAGTTGGATTAGCTGATTTATTATGTTGTGTCAACTGTTATCGAGGTCCTCTTGTCGTGCAATGTCTTGGAATGTGTGAGTTGCTTGTTGATATGTTTGTTTTTCCTTCATAGGGTCAGGATAAACATTTGTGTCTTTAATCTTACTAATTATGGGGTTATCAAGTCTTGTTTTTGTGCCTTGTCGAGTTACAATATGTAAATTTTTAGTATTTATTAAATCATGTTTTTGCACACAAGACAAGACATTAACATTTTTCTCGGTATTAATTTTCTCTAACATCGAAGGACAATCCTCAAGGGAGTGATCACCTACTCTGCAGTGGGTACAGAATTTCAGATCATGCCTGTCCTTGTATGGACAGTCGGCATACCGGTGACCTTCTTTGTAACATATGAAGCATTGGGTGCGTCGACGTAGTTGCATGTCATGATTCCCAGGGAATCAACCTCTTCCTTCGTAACCTTGGCGTCAATTATTGTACCGTAGCTCATATCGTCGGCCGTCGTATCTTTGTCTGTTTTGATCATTTGGTGGATTGTTTTGCTCGTTATGTTGCGCCACTGCATTTGTTTGGTATACCGCGTGATAATTCTGTCGGTTCTTTAGGTTTAACTGATAGTTAGTGGTGTTGTGACTTTTGGTTTTGCAGATGGCGCACCAGAAAGACTTGTTGTTCTTCATGTTAAACAAGCAGTCTGCTGTAGAGTGATCACCGTGTTCCTGGAAAATGTCGTAAAATGATTTGGTCTGTACAAAGGGGACTTCTTGTTGGCTATATTCTTGTCGACAGTTATCTTTCGAGTGGCCATTTGTTGAGCATTTAGTGCACTAGATCTACTGATTCTTGAGGCTGAACTCCTTCAGAGACTTCTATACATTCTCTAGCTATTGTTCCAATCTGTGGTCTGTGGGGTATGCGGGTATGTCTTCGTCCAGTTCAACCTGAATAGCTTTTGTTAGCGCATCCTCATACATTTTGAACATCTCCAGACTAATATTTCGACGTAATTTTTGCGATAGTCCTACAAGAAACCATTGAATTAGTAACTGTTCATCAATAATGTAATCCAATTGGCTCAGTAAATCTTTCCACTGCTTGTCGTAGTCATGGACGGATTCTCCTGGCTTTTGTGAATTGGTTTTGAGCTTCTTCGCGGCTAGGTGCTTAGCATCTGGAGTTTTAAAGAAGGACAAGAATTGCGCCTTAATCTCAGCTTTTGTTGCTATGGGTTTTTTCTCCAAAAAGGTCATGTACCATGTCAATGCCCTTTTCCTTAAGGCTCCTGTGAACTGTGCCATTTGTCGATCTTCATCTGTAACCTGGTTGGCTTCCCAGGTCGACTCGCAGACAAACCAATGTCGTCGGGGGTCTTCGTCTACTTCATAACAAGGAATGTGAGTCAATCCATGACCCATGTCTGAATCACTTTCACTGGTCTCAAAAGTTGGCGGTGGTGGAGGTGGGGGTGGTGGGGTTATTGGTGTATTCATGCCTGCATAATTTTGGTCAACGAAACTTGCACTCCCATCGGTAGTCGAGTCTTCATTGACTTGCAGTCGATTGATGTCGACTTCTGTTGTCAATGGTCCACTGCAACTTTTTTTTCGCAGGTATAATTGTTCGATTTCTTCTAAAGTTGTATTTGGCGAGGTGGGGGGGGGGGCGCTCCTTCATGTGTCGGTAAGAGAAAGTGGATACTTCGGAGGGAGGTTGTCACTTGAAACGTCACCTAGTTCCCTTCCATCAGTCGACGTATAATAAGATGTCATCCAAGGTTCGTTTCATCGCCTAATCGGCTCCATATACTGAAGTCACCAACTCGTAGTCGGAGGTCATCTTCAACAATAGTCTGTATTCGAGTATACGGATTCAATGGGGAAAGGGTTGTTCCTTCACTGGGAGTTCTTAATTGGAGAGCTTTTGGATACTCTATCCACACTTCTTCCTCCTTAAGGGATGCCTCTTGCTCTCTGCCCTCTTCATGTCGGTCATGACCCGACTCTGGAGGATTCTCTTCACGGTCGTTCTCCCTAGGGTTTTGTCCTCTGTGCAGCCCTACGGCTCTTTCACGTCTTGCTTCCCTTCTCTGGTGTCTTTTGTCCCTTTCTATTTTCTGAATGTCCAACATACTTTCGTAGGATACTATTCTCTTAGGGTCCTCTTTGGCTAACTTCTCATTACTGGTGACTGATATCGGATTCTAGTCGAATAGGATCCACTATGCTCTATCTTCGACACATGACCAGCTACCCCCCCATAGCCTACCCGATGCTTTTTAGAAAGCCTAGATAGTTCGGTCTATTTTCTTAGGAAGTATTCCCACTCCCTTTCTGCAATGAATTTCTCCCACTTCCTCTGCTTCTCCACCCAGTTAGAGTTTGTTGGTTGTTCATGAAATGATGGACGAGGTTCGACGATATGTGTTGCTCCTTTCTCAATCAAGAATTTGAACAACAAGGTCGGTAGGGAACACAAAAATTGTTCGGTGAAATCTGTGTAAAATTTTTCTTTGACAGTTTCCACTGAAGTTCTGTCTTCGACTGCTTTCTCCTCACAGAAGTCTTCGGTGATTTTCTCAAACCACTCCGACAAATTTGTTCGGCCTCCTTGCATCAGTTTTTCCAGCAACTGTTGTTCTTTAGTTGCATCTGTATTTCTCATCCCGAATTTGTTTCAAGAGTTCGGGCACTGATTCGACAAACTTTTCATGCGTCTCTGTGAAAAATATTTCTTGTGCATCAACGACTGTTAATTTGTTCCTTCATGCGTAATTTTGCAAATAGTTTGCAATTTTATGGTCCCACCAGTCCTTAATCTCCTGCTCTGGTATCATATGTGAGCATATATTTCAGTCATGTACTACCAGCAACGAAACCAATGTTGTAATCTCACAGATCACATAAGGTTACCAATAATACATACTAAAACATACATAAATATAAAACAGAGACAAGAGATAAGAATAGATAGGATTAAACAGATTATATTATTATAGTGAGTCCATACAATGTAGAGAACTGAAATGAGTTCTCGTTTGGCTCAACAGACTAATATATACAATTTACAAATAGTTACAAAATAAATACCTGTCGGTTCGGTGAACCGACACGACTTTTAGGTAGCCGACCTAATCTTCTGGTTTAGTCGGTCGACCGACTTAGTCGGTTGATCAACTAAGTCGTGTTAGGAACCCATGTCAATCCTTCTCTTTACTATGTTAGTATATTGTTGTTGGACGCATATGCTTTGTAATTCATCCCATAGTAATTGTTGATCCATAGTTTGTGTTATTGTTGTGAGGCGCATATGCTTTGTAAGCCGCCTGTAGTATTTGTTGATCCATAGTTTACATTGGCCCATGGTTTTGACCCATAGTATTGGCGCCCACATTTTATATTGGCCCATGGTTTTGACCCATGGTATTGGCTCCTATTTTTAGTATATAAGTGTGTGTTGAGGCCAAGGAAGGCACTGTGAAGTTATTTTGTATTGAGCTTGCTCAAAGGAGGTTGCCCCCTCGAAGTGGCCTACGATTAATATAAAAGTGATTTTGAGTTCTGCTGCTATATCGTGTATTTTTGATTACTTGTTTGCTGCAGGGTCCTCACAAGTCGTTCCATCGACTTAGTTGGTTGATCGACTAAGTCGGTCCTCGTTCAAGTCGACTAATCGACTTGCTCCTTCTACAGGATTCCATCCCATCGACTTTAGATCATTTATTCTGGGATTGGAATCTAGAGTCATTTTAAGTGCCTTGAGACTTGCAGTCATTAGTGGCAGGTTCTCTCACCATCGACAGTCTTTGGGAATACATCAATCTCCCCTGATCGATGGATCCTCTCAAGTGTTCGACCTCAACACATTTATTCACACTTGTTAGTTTTCACTCTAGTACCTTCATTCCCATTTTCATTATCAGTGGGTGATCTTGCGTCTGTTAACGGTTTACATCAACAACCGGTAATCAGATGATGGACTACTATGTTCGGCCTCGACACCTCTATTCACATAGTAGGACATGTACTTATAGCAGTTTGTGTAGAAGACCTTCTAGATTGGTGGCATCTATTATATGCTACCTTCTTGATCGTGCCAATGTTCATGAGATTTCAGCTCTTGTGACTTGATTCCAGTATATGTTAGACATCTTCAGCCATTATGGAGATCTTGATCCATTATATATCTTCAGCCATTATGGAGATCATGGTCCTTTATATATCTTCATCATGGATATTCTAATATATGTATATTGTATGTGGTGATGACCACTTATGTGATATCTTGTATCATGCCTATTCATTGCCATTGTACTCTTATGTATCTGGGAGTGCTAGATGTATTTGCAGTATATGCAGAGTTGTATCATTGTACTATGTTGATTGGGTGGCTGGTATTCCATTTGGGATTCTTCATCACTCCACTTCTGGGATGGAATTATAATGTATTTTGGCCATTGTATGACCCCTCTAACCTCACACATTTGGGGGCATCTGTTATAGCTGATTTTACCACTCCAGGTGAATCACACTTGTATGGCCTTTCCCCTGTCCCTCTACAGACTCCTTAGAACCCTTGGACCATTTTTTGTCCTTTGATGTTTCCTTGACCATCCCTAAAAACATGTGAAAATCCATATGCGTGACTTTTAAACCCTTAATCGCGTATATACACGGTTTTGATCACTAAAACCGCCTACATCGGGATGTGTACAAAATTCAAATCCTTTTGGAGTTTTCCTTGACATGGATCGGACTCATTTGACTCCTAGCATTCCTTATGCCTTGAGATCCCTCGGATTCGACCTTTCATTACCCCTTTGAAAAGCTATATAAGGAACTCTTTGGTACATTGAAGGCATAAGAGAGAATTGAGAGCAAAGAAACTATAGTCCATTGTTTCCAGAACTTATGCTTGAGTCTGCATCCCTTTGTCCCTTGGAGCACTTTTGTGTTCTTCCTAAGCTTTCCTTTTTCTTGTGAGCTTGCTATCGAGAGATGGAGGATTGAGGTGGTGGAGGCCCAAGTGGGGGATTCAGTTTATCCGATTCGCAGACGTGCCGACAGAGGTTGTATTCATTGTAATCTCTAATTTTATATTAATAGAAATATCTTTTCCTGTCCAATAATGTATGTTTGAAT
>LPNX010621160.1:634640-652493 GCA_001517045.1 Pseudotsuga menziesii
CATCATTGATTATATATGCTAGAATAGATCTAACACCAATATATATAGTATGCTTGTCTTGTTTACTTCTTGTTGAGGACGTGATTAATCAATTCAAGCTGAAGTTGGAAAGCTCAATGGGGATCTACTTCAACCGTCCGAAATAAGGTATGAGGTATGATCCTTTAGTGTTAGACATTTAATTTCTATTGCATATTAGAAACGATTGATTTCTAGAGTCAAGCTGTCTGTTGTGGTACCCCAATCCATAGGAATTATTCTCCGTAACGCATATTTAGATGATGTCCAAAATTATAATGTGTCGGCTAGCACAAAATACCATCGGCATCAATTTTAATCTCTGAAACATAAAACGCTAAATCACCATGATTAATTACAATATTTACATCATATATATTTAATGCAAATGGGGTCAAAATTGGGGTGTTATAGAGCTGCAACTGACTCCCATGTGGATGGAAGCCCAGTTGTAGAAAGCGGAGATCAATTCGCTTCTTATATTAATCCCTTGGTCCAACATCCTCCTACGACTAACACTTCCTTTCATTATCCAATGGAAGGTTGTATCGATGGCCTTGATGAAACTAAGTATGGACCTAATGCTACTTTTTGGAGAACTTCTATGGGTCAAGCCATTGTCGAATTTGAGGTTACTAGACCCTCTTTTGAGAACCCTCCTTTATGTAAGGATGAATATAGGAGAATTCAAGCATCTCTTGATCGTGCTCATAGTTTTCAAGAGAGGATGGAAAGAGTTATGGCTACGCCTATACCTCACAAAGAACCTATGTCGGCTCTTTTGCCTTGTCTGTCAAATTCATGTCCTTCTAGATATCGTTCAATTGCCGAGACTTTGGCTCCTATTGAATATGTCCCACCTCATGGTATGTCTCCTCATAATCCAGGTCAAAAATCCAACCCTACAGTTTTAAATCCTAGGTTTGTATCTAGTCTTCCCATAACCTCTTTAGTTGGGGGGGGAATCCTCAGCTCAAATGGTGTCAGTACATTCCAATGTCGGGGGGCAACCCTCGGCACGAGTTGCATTATCTATTAGTGGAGTTTCTACTAGTACTAGACAGACTTCTATTGTAGGACAACCTACAGTGATTGTTCCTCCTACCCATACCAATATGTAAACCCTCCATCAAGTTCAGGCCAACCCCTAAAAGCATAACCTACAGTCAGCCAGCCTTCTTGGGGTTATGGTTATCTAGTGAATCAACTACCTCTAGAAAATATGAACTATAAACCTACATCTATAGGAACTATGTATCCTGGAATCCATTACCCTAGAAACACATTTACGTCGTGCAGACAACCTAATTGGTTCTACATGCCAATAATGGGAGGAATGCATATTCTTACTATTGGAGGTGCCAAAGGGACACCTTATGCTGGACCACCCTTTGGAGGTCCACCAAGTGGATGCCCACCTGGCAGAGGACCACCTAGAGGAGGTTTGCCTTATGGAGGACCACCACCTGGAGGCCCACCTTTGAGGGGACCACTGCCTGGAGGCCCACCTCCTGGGGGTCCACCTTCTGGGGGACCACCACCCAGAGGCCCAGCACCTCCAAGTGGCCCTCCTCCTAGAGGCCCACCCCCTTCAGGAGGCTCTTCAAGAGGGTCATCTTCCCATCAACCAACTCAGCAGCTTATATATCGGTCAACTTATGGTCCTGTTGGTACACGCCTGCCTTATCAATACTACCATTATGTTAAACCTAATCGACAACTTTCATTCCTAGAAACTTTTGAATTACCTGATTTCTCCAAGTTGATAAATGATCCCATTCAACACAACCCTTCATGGCCTACTATTCCAGTCAAGTTACCATCAGACATTCCAAAGTTTGATGGGAAGCAGGGAGATGATCCCAAAAATCATGTCATGACTTTTCATCTATGGTGTTCTTCAAACTCCCTAATGGATGACTCTATTCGTTAGAGACTCTTCCAGTGAACTTTGATCGGTACGACCGCAAAGTGGTATATTGAACTTCCAAAACATTCGTTTGTGGATTTTAGCTCATTGGCAACCATTTTTCTCACACCCTTTCAGCTACCCATTCGTTATGAAATGGGTACAGACCTTTTGACCTCACTCCATCAAAATACCTCCACACACATATTGGATCATATCCATGAGTGGAGATGGTGGAGATGACTTATTAAATCTCCCATCCTGGACCAAGTTTTAGCTTATTGGTTCACAAAAATCCCTGTTGCCTCCTATTTCCTGAGATGTGGCTATGGGTGGTGTTGTTACTAAAGAGCAGGCTATTAGTCACGCTCAGTATCTGGATTTGGTATATTCCCAATATGGAGCTTTGTATGACCTAATCCCTCAAGCTCCTCGTCCAAGAACGGACCCTTCCAAGCCACCTGCAAAGACTCCTGTTGATGGGGTTGTTGGTTCAACCCATCCCTCATCAACAGCCAAGCCTACCAAGCAAGCTAATGCTTCTCCTACTACTCCTTCAACTCCTACAGTTTCTGCCGAGGTAAATGCTATTCAAAGTACACAAACACCCGACAATAAGAAAAAAAGAAAAGGTAAAAATAAAAAAAATAAAAACCAATAGGAAAATACCAAGACTGCGGCCACGGAGAAGGAGCACCCTCGTCGTTAAGAAATTAGTAAATTCCCAAAAAGTAATCCCACACCCGCGGTGCTTACCAATCCCTTCCCGTCTCAGCAACAATTGATAGACCACATGTCTAATCAAGTGACCTCTAGTTCCATGGAAGAAATCAAAATGATGCCCTCAAATATGATCAATTTAAATACTCATAGTCATTCATATGACAATCCAGTAGAGAAGAAGGACAAAAATCCTTCTTCCAAGAAATTTCCTTCTACTAGTTATCCTCCATCTTTGTCTAATGGCCCTCTCATGATCGAAAAACCTAATCTTGATTTGATTTTACGACCGCCTAAGGCTACCCTTAGGAAGGTTTTTTCGATCCTAATTCCCAAGCTGCACAATTCTATAATGTTGTTGATGATTTAGCTTAGGCACCTTGCGCGATGTCTACCCTTGAGGTACTCCAAAGTTGTCCAACACAGCGTAAAAACCTGTTAACGATTCTAGGCGCATTAGACCCAGATAACACCAGCTTGATTCATTTCAATGTAGAGAACTATAAATCCAAATTACCTCACCAACTCACATTTCAAATATCTTCTAGAGTAGTTGGGAGAAAGGTCCATTGGACCGTTCTGGATGAAGGAGCTTCCACCTCAGCCTTGTCTATAGCTTGTTGGAGAGCCATTAGTTCTCTTGAGCTTACAAAGTCTCCTACGACATTAAAAGCTTTTGATGGATGAGGTTTCCAACCCCATGGCCTGTTACCAGCCCTTTCAGTCGAGCTTGGGGGAAAAATTGTTTCCATTCAGGTGGAAGTAGTTGATGCCCCATTAAATTACAATCTCCTACTGGGGAGAAACTGGTTCTATGAAATGACTGTCGTCACTTCGATAGTCTTTCAAACTCTCTAGTTTCCTCATTTGGGAAAAATTGTAACTATCAATCAACTTGACTTTTTTTCACTGGATGTTACTACTCCCACTGTAAATAACATCCCTATCCTAGGTTGGTCCCCTCCTCCTTGTTAGTCGATTGGGGTAGGTATGCTAAAGGATTCAACCCTTATGGGAGTGTTTCCTTCCACCCCTCCTAGTACAAAAGCAGTGACTGTGAACATGATTTCCACAACTGGTTATAGTACCAAGGGCAAAGAAGTTGTTGAGTCATCCTCTCTTGGCCCCTATGAAGCACTATATGATGTTGTCCAATTTTCCTCTGAGTTCTAGCCAAATGATCTTCATTTGGTATCTTCGGATCCTTGCCACTTTCCCTACTAGCTAGAACCCGCTCTTCCCGCTCTAGACTATCTCACACAGACTTTTCCTTTGGATGAGTCCATCATGGAGATCGTGAGTGTGAATGAACCCATATGGGAAGATCACCATCAACGATCTTATTTTCTTCCCAATGCCAGTTTGGTAGGTTTTGACCTTGTATCACTTATCAGTACTTATATTGTCACCTATCCACAAATGCCTACATTGTTGCAAGACACAGATTCTGAAGGAAATCTTTGCAACATCACTAAGACAAACCCAATTGACATATTAATCAAGATCGGAACTGTTGAGCACGTTCACGTAGGCCAGAATTGCTCGACAGAGGAAACTAAAAGTTTTAGACCTCTTTTCAAAGAATTTCATGATATTTTTGCTTGGACTTGTGAGGAAATGCCTGGGATCGATCCGTCAATTGTCGTACATGAGATTAAAACCTATCCTACAGCAAATCTCATCTGACAAAAATTACATCAAGTCCACCCTAGGAAGGCTGTGGCTATCAAAGCTGAAGTAGAAAAACCTATGAATGCGGGGTTTATTTATCCCATACCCCTGACAGAATGGGTATCTAACATTGTCCATGTAACCAAAAAGTAGGGCATGATTAGAGTCTGTATCGATTTTCGAGACTTGAATAATGCTTGTCCTAAGGACAATTTCCCTACTCCACACATCAATCATATCATCGATAATTGTGTTGGGAGCGTCATCTTTTCTTTTGTGGATGGATTTCTTGGCTACATCAGATAGAGATTCTACCCACCGATCAGCATAAAACGACATTCATTTTCCCGTGGGGAACCTTCGTGTTTCGAAAGTTAACTTTTGGCCTAAAGAACGCTAGAGCTACTTTCCAACGAGCCATGTCCTATGCCTTTCACAATATCAATCACATCATGGAACCGTACCTTGACGATCTCCCCGCTCATTCACAGCAACGGGAGGACCATCTAGGGAACCTTAAAGACATTTTCCTTGGGTGTCATCATTATAACATACGTCTCAATCCACAAAAATGTGTCTTTTATGTAGAGACTGGATGCCTTCTTGGCTTCATGGTTTCCAAAGATGGCATCTGGATTAATCCTCTGAAATTTGCTGATATCTTGGCCTTAGCTACCTCGACAAACCTTACTAAAATCCCAAGTTTCCAAGGGAAGGAAAAATTTCTTCGTCGTTTCATGTGCAACTTCGCTGAGAAAATGCACGGTTATATGCGTCTCCTGAAGAAGGACACTACATTCTTCTAGGATGACCAGAACCAATGAGCCTTTGATAATTTGAAGCATGCTCTGACCCATTCACCCATGATACACCCCCCAAATTACTCAAAGGACTTTCTCTTGTATGTTGCTGCCTCCACTACTACCATCGGCATGGTTCTAGCGCAGGACAATCCCAATGGCCAAGAACACGTGATATATTACATGAGTAAGAGTCTCATTGACTCTGAAACTCATTACTCATGTGTGGAGAAGTTAGATTTTGCCACGGTCATTGCTGTTCATAAATTTTGTCATTAGATTCTGCTTCGTACCACAACTGTACTCGCAGATCAAAACCCTATGTACTACATTTTGACCCGCCAGGTACTAGGGGGTAAATATTCCTATAGGAGTTTGATCTTGAGTTTTCCAAGGGTACTTTGAAGAAATCCTTGGTTTTTGCAGAGCTGATGTGTGACCTTCCTAGTGCTTTGACATAAGCTGAGCCCAATGATTAATTTTCGAATGAATTCTTGTTCTTGATAAGCACAACTGACCCATGGTATGGAGATTTGTTTGTTTCAAGTTTCATGTCATCGATGTGGGATTCATCATGGCCCTCCTTCGATGAGACTATTCCTGTCGACATCAGCTCATCATCTAGGAATTAGTCTTAGAAACAAGTTTAGTACCTTGAGATCTATATGCCTCAATGGCATATTCTCTCGCTCTTGACATAGGTTCACATCATTGACCTTTGATCAATAGACTCGACTGAGTGTTCCACATCAAATCATCTATTCACACTCAGTAGATTGTACTAGGGTACCTTGGGAGTCAATGACATCAATGGTCATCTCCCTCGCAATTGTTAATGGTTCACATCATTTTTTTCCATGTTCGAATTCAGATTATTATAATCACATGGAAAGAATCGTACTTTGTGGAAGACGAGATGAAGACCATGGGTATCTGTTGAAAGAATTCATAGCTTTCTCTCCAGGTTGTGATGGAGTATATTGTATGAAGTCCTAGCATGGATCCAAATTTGTATGGTTGTGGTTGTGCTCAAATTTGTGTTCATTTGACATAGATATACATTGCATTTCTAGTAGCTATGTCCCAAGTTTGAGTCTTCTATCACATGTATCTACGTTGTATTCTAGTAGGCATGTTTGTTAATCTCTCTCATCGATCTGCCTTGTATTAGTCTATAGCCATGACGAGGACACATTTTTTCATGAGTCAAAAGCATTGATGTATCGCAGATGCATGGTTGATGATCTCCGATCAAGTTGATTGTTGCCTCGAAGTGATAACTTGCACTTTCAAAGTTGTTTCCTATCGTATCCCTCTAGCCTCATGCTTTGGGGAGCATTCTGTTACACATAAATCTCATCATCATCATGTGATAAGGTTCCAAACATCACTATTTTCCCTTAATCCCAAATTATGAAGTGAAACATTGTCCCAAACATCAATCATGCACATGAAAATCCAGCACCACCGCTCCCACCTTCAAGTCAATAAGTGGTACCTTCTTTAGCAACGCCTTTACTCTTTTGATAATAGGAAGTGCCACTGCCTTTACCTCTTGTACAAGTCACGGTTTTGCCTTGTCACCGCTATGTCATAGTGAGAAAGAAGCGGTGCCCTTGATAAAAAGGTAAAAAAGACATGTTTTCACGAAGCTTCTCGAAGGAAGGCTTCATGTCACCCTTATCCCTACACTTGAGGACCACCTAGACTCAATATCGATCCTTTTAGGATCTCCTATCCACCTCACCCACCATTTACTCAACCATCCCTATCGTCCCAAGGCCTATAAAAGCAGGCTCATATCCATGGTTGAGAGAGAGCAAAGTAATGTTGTTGCATTGACATTATGGCGTAAATCAGTAGGGTAAGCATAGAGGGAGCAAGTTGGAGCTTTTGGAGACAAGATATTGGCATTGTGAAGGAGCACATCGACACTAAGGAAAATGTTGTAAACTTCTTCTTCATTCTTTAGTTCAAAATTGGTTCCTTTCCCATAAAGTATGTTGTGTTATTATCATGTATTTTATTGTTGGATTCCTTAGTCACTAACATAAAATAGTGGATCATATTCTGGTTCTTTTTTATCTCGTTTCTTGGTTTTCATGTGATCATGCAGGTACATCCATGAAGAGTTATCATTACAGGAAACAGCTAAACTATTCCATCAAAGAGACTCATTCTAGATCTCCACCCATTCTAGGGAAAGTCTTCCAATTCTGTTGTGAACTATTTGTTCTAGATATTAACCATTTAGACTAGAGCAACAACTCTTGTCCCCAGGAGGTGCATTTTTCCTAGCAAAATCGTGTCAATTCTATGAGTCTCTTTACTCCTTTAGGTTATCTATAGAATCCTTCGTTCATATCACATTATGTTTTGGCCTCCGTCTCACTGAGTCAATGTTTCCAGGTCATGTGTCATGTAGAAAATGTAAAAGGAAAGTCCTCCATTTGAGTCAAACTTTGTAGTTTGTAGGCCCTCTGTCATGTCAGCCATCCCTTAACCAGTCTCTCAATATCACTTATCCATACACATTGTGCCAGTTCATACTCATTTGATCTATCATCCAAAATCATCCTCATATATTGGTTTTGTGTCAATGATGTGGGACACATCATGGCCCTCCTTTGACAGATATATCTCTATCAACATCAACACATCATCCAGGGGTTAGATTTAGAGAACACTTAGTACCTTGAACCATACATGCCTCAATGGAAAATTTTATTTCCTTCAACAATAGGTTTGTGTCATTAACCTCAGATCGAATGATTCCACGGATGGTCGACTCCAATTCATCCATTCACATGCATCAGAATGTACTATGATACCTTGGGAATCATTTTCATCACTATTGATTTCCCTCTCACTTATTAACAGTTTACATCATTGACCTGTAATCAACTGGTTCCTACCATGTTCGACTTCAACTCCTTTATTCACATGGTTAGGATCGTATCAATTTCAGGATTGGTTTGAAGACCATAGGATACATTTTGTTGCATCTCTTACTGAGGCTACGATGGATATTATTTGAATAACATCCTACATGGAAATCATGTGATTACTCTATCACATAGATCCAAACTATATTGGTCGGTGGCTATGTTATGTTTGTTTCGTAGATCCACTGAGTATGATCTCATGGCTATGATTTACATATTATTTCAATAATATGGATCCACATTTGTATCTTCAATGGCCATATCCACCTCCAATATTTGGATGGATCTGTAGTGTATTGGTCAGCAACCATGCTTTGAGTCATTGAGATGTCTAGTTCATAGATGGTAAAGTCTATAGTGCAAAGTCCTTGATTGTTGTCGATAGTTCTTCGATCGATGGTTCCTAGCTTTGATAAGTCACATCAAAGTATATCACCTATCACTTCTCTCTAGCTTTGTACTTTGGCATGCAATCTGTTACACAATACTTTCGTTAGTATCATGAACCCTGTAACCTAACATTGTCACAATCCCTGAAGAAATTAGCATGGAGGATGAACCTTATTTTCCTTGCTTTGCATATTCACTTGTTTAACAACCTTAATATGCCTTGCTCTCCTATAAACCTGCACCGCAACTCGCTTGATGAATTGTGTCTCACTAAAACCTACATCAATGACACACCATGCCTCTATAGCAGACCACGCCTCCCCATTGAGACACACCTTGATCCACTAACATGTCACACCATCCTCTATACGGGTAGAAAATTAGGTCTTCGAGAGGATTCTAGAGCAAAATCTGTTGGATTAGCTTTCCCTCCTATTTTCTTCGATTTTGCTAGAGTTCCATAACTATGGGGATCCTCTCCCATCATTTTTCCCTACTGAGTCTCACTTTCCCCTTATCCTCATTGTCCTATAAATGAAGCTCTTAGCCATGGGTGAGAGGAGGAGGAATTGATAGCAAGTAGATGTTAGAGAAATTTTGCTAGGGCGCTAGACTCTTGATGCCCATTCTTCCAAGACTAGTGTTATAAGTTGAAGCAAGAGGAACCCATTTGAAGGAATCCTCAACACCAAGGTGATGGTTGTAATTATTTCGTTTATTTATAATACACCGATGCATTTCCTTTCCCATATATGTTTGTTAATATGATTTATAGTGAATTTCCTTGGTCATTTACTTGGATTAGTCAAGTTGTTTCCATTACAATCCATTTTGTCTTTGTTTGTGGTGAATCTTCTACATGTTCTTTATTCATAGAGTTGGATTGCATCATATCAAGGACAACAAGGACAAACTTCATTAAAGAGGTAAGTATTCCCTTCTTTGTCCCTCATCAATACTTGAATAATTTAGGAAAATGTGTATATGCATTGTTGTGTTTTGTTCTTAGGAATCTTAATAGGAATGGTAATGAATTGTTGCTTCCTCTTTTAATTAAAGAAGGAAAACCAATCTTTGTATTATCTACATGGCTCAACAATGAAATAATTGCAGCAAACAATATGGGAAAGGATGAAGGGGTTTCCTTCGAAACCAAAAATCCTAATATATGTGAATTCCTCTTCAAATACATGGACTCTTTTCCCAACAAGAAAACTTACAACTGCCTACGTGAGCTTGTCTAACTCCCTCCCTGTAAGCATACATCTACATTCCCTAACAAAGGAATCATGAACATGATAAAAATGAAAAGGTGTCTTATGTATCCATAACATGGGATACCAAAACTAAACTTGGTCTGCTTCAAAATTGATACTACCCCTTGGATGCATACCGTCAAATGCATTGCAGTAAACTAGAAAAAAACAAGATAAGAGGTCATGAAGAACCACTTGGTTTGAATGAAATTTAAGATTTTTTGGGTGGTCTCATGAGATATCATTTGATCCCAATAGAAAACCACTTGCAGTTGTACAGAGAAATGAAGAACATACAAGACATTCCTGGGGACATTGAAGGTCGATTCCTAACCCACTACGCATGTGAAGAGAGATGGAATTTCCTTATAAGGCTCAACTAGCATGGATATGTCAGCTTGGTTGGGATTTCCTAGCACAATAGAGGGTTGCATAATATAATCCTTAAATCAACTTCACCTTTCCACCCTGAGCATCCAGGAAAGAGTCCACCTCAGAGAGATTGAGGACCACACTTAGTGTTGGAAGTTGCAACATCCTTTTGAATGTATTTGGAGTTAACGGAAACATGCATATTTCCACTTTACTTTATCTCGACCAACCTATGTTTTGGGTCGAACCTGCTAGGACACCATGACACCATATCTTTTAATCAAACTTTGGGCATTCATTCATCTTTAGCTATCCCGGACGTCCAAACATTGTTCGTGATTTTCTCTTCCTACAAGAGCTTCGAGTTTATAAGATTTTGAGCACAAGAACTAGATTTTAAACAAAGCAGTAAGACAATTTGCAAACAATCAATTAAGTAACAAAATCATCACATTTATCATCAAATCAAATAAAAGATGAAAAAGATCTTTCATCAACACATTATTCCATTAATTGTACAAGAATGAATGAAAGGATACATAAAGGTAATTCAAATTGGTAAAAGAGGAAATTCAAATTGTTTTTTGATGCATGACAACCTATCTAGGCTTAACTAGAGCTCAAATGAAATGACCTTTGTTAGCCATTCAATCTCTCAAGTGAGTTAACAATCTCATAACTAACCTAAGTGGACTCAGACACCTAAATTCAAGGGGAAACTGAATGATAAGCTCATGCATATGTTGAAGATCTCAAAAAGACTCAAGAGGTGTACCACTAACTCATAATAGTACGAAGAGGCACTTTGAAGTCTCTACTAACAATGACGTAAACTTTATATTCACTCCACAACTTCTAAAATACACATTTAAAAAATGAAATATAGAAAAAATTAAAAAGTTAATATCAATTACAAGAATCAATCACCCACCCATAAAAACAAGATTGAATAGCATAACTATTGCAGCATTTCCCAATAAAATCTCATTTAAAATCTTGGAATACATATGATTCTAGGAGCCCTTAGATTGAATCATTAAGCTTTAAAAGAAGAAAATTAAACTATTACAACATTTCCCCAATAAAATCTCATGTAAAATCTTGGAATACATATGAGTCTAAGAGCCCTTAGATTGACTCATTAAGCTTTAAAAGTTGAAAATTAAATTGTGAGTAAAATTTTAATTTTTTACAATTTATTTTAAACCAAGATTTTACAATTGTAAATGATAAGTGAAACTAAAATAATTGAAATTTGAATGGTTTTTAAAATTTAAATTTAATATAAATCATAATTTTAATTATCATAATTCCACCCTAATTTTAATCAAGTTCCAACATAGCTCACATAAGAACTCATCCAAGTCCTTGACCGCATGCATTAGTACACACCACAAAATCTTTCTTTGGGTCTGCAACTTTCAAGACTAGTGCACTTGTGAGAAGATTCTTCAACTATTGGAAGCTTTCTTCACACCTCAATGTCCATTCAAACTTTATCCCCTTCCTTTGCAAAGAAGTGATGGCATGTGCAACCTTGGAGAATCCTTCAATGAATATCTTGCAGTATCCTGCAAGTCCCATAAAAGATCTTACATTTGTCACATTTCTTGGAGTAGGCCAATTCATAATGGCTTCAATCTTATCAAGGTCCACAGATATACCCTCTTCTGAGATGATATGACCCAAATACTGAATTCTATCTTTATAGAAGTCACACTTGCTTAACTTTGCATACAACTGATGCCCCCCAAGAAATTGTAATGTCAATCTCAGATGCTCTTCGTTATTCTTAGAGTAAATAAGAATTTCATCATGGAAGACAAGAACAAACTTGTCCAAATACTTGCTGAAGACACTATTGTTGGTCTTCTATTATTAGCTGTCTAATACATCACTTTCTAGCATAACACTTATAAAACCATATGATATATTAGTTTTATCAATGTTTATTTGTATGGTTATGTTTTTATAGAGACCCACGTGGACAAAGGCTTGGTAAGTGATATTTTTTTGGTTATTTTATATGGTTTTATGCATAAATTGGTTTTTATCTCCACATATATATATCCGGTCAACTGATGGCTCGATATTTCTGTTGTGTGCAGGGTTTTCAGCGCTCCAGGGCAGGTTCACGTTGGCTGCACCAGCATATTTGGGGGCTTCGATCCACATTTTGGGGCGTCTTCTGAGCTTTCATCACCTTCCAGAATGCCTATGCAGACTTTCCAGGTGCTATTTTGGGGATGGTCGTTGATTAAGAAGCTGTTGCTTTCTTGTTTTAGTGTTGTATAGATTTGAAAGGGATTCGAGCTCCCATATTTGGCTCAGGTGTGCCGAGTTACCTGTAGAGTTGTTTGAGGATCAATTTCTGTCACATGATTGATTCTAGTCTGTATCTTTAGTATAAAAGGGCTTTTGAAACCCTAAGAACAAAGGATGCAGAGAGAATATTGTAATACTCCGTTTTATTAATACAAACAGCGTTTGTTCCCTTTACGGTTTCGATTTAGAGCTGGAAGGCGTTGAGGGAGGGCCCCCTTCAGCACCAACCTTGGCATTTTGCATTGTGTGTTTTGTAATAGCAAGATAACGTTTATTTTCCTCTGATATTATTCTATAAAACGCTGATAGTTTTACTCATATGAATGATTGCAGATTCTTAGTCAATTGCAATTGGTTTAGTTTGTTGAATAGATTCAGGAACAGTTTTTTTGATACCCCTTTCTGGTTTCAGCGTGGACTGTGTATTAATGGCCATGATTGTTGTTTAGGGTTATTGTATTTATAATTTGTGTGATGGTTTGATTCAAGTTTTGCTTTATGAAAGATCACAGGTAGACTGAGTTTTCATTGTTTTTATTGCCAGCATATAGCGAGACAGCGATAGACTCTTCTTGTTCACTCTTCTTATAGCGAGATAGTGATAGACTCTTCCTTTCATTGCCAGCATATAGAAAGATAGCGATAGAAGCCATAGGATTGGTTTATCCTCTGCTTATTCATAGGATTGTAAAATAAATTAAGGAATGGTGAGGGTTTAAATAATCTCTTTGATTTCCAGTGTGAAGCGTAGTATTGGAAAATTGGATAATAAAATCAACTCTGTCTGTTGAAGAATCCTTCTTACTGCAGCGTGAGAATAATTAATAAACAGCTCCATCCTTTTACTTTCGAGTTTGCAGAGTTGTGGGATATGTTGTTGGAGTTGAACAACATTCATAATCTTTTTGTAGAGGGTTTGAAAACTGTAGTTTACAGAGCGTATAGGGTTGTGTTAAATAATCTTTTAAACAAGTGATTAAGTAGGAAGAAATCAGGCTGCTTGAGTTTGGAGAGGAACCCTAGTTTATATTATTGCTTTCTTGAAGCAACATCAGCACCAACAATGTGCATATGCAAGTCAGAACTAGCAAATGTTTCTCACACAGCCTAATACTAATTAATGAGTATTGTTGAATGGCCTTAGTATTTTCCTGTGTGCATTAGTGTGCATAAAATAAAACAGAGTATATTTAAATAACAATAACCAGCCAAGCTTCATTGTAATAGGCTGTATGTTGACCATTTAAAGTCGAGAGATCACAGGTGTTACTCTGACAATAATTCTAGAAGTATTAATGTGAAGTGAAGCATTAGATCTCGTAGGATTATAGTGGAGTTTTCAGGTCAATAGATCATAGTTATTGTGAAATTTATTAAGCTCTTTCATTTGTAGAATAGATTATCAGCACTGTAGCTGAGTGTGGATTGTTAAGTGTTTTAAGGGATTGCTGTAGGGTTTGTTTAATTTATCAGTAGATTGTTCCTTTGAAGCATTGTTGTAGGTAGGATTTCTCTGAAAGACTGCTGTAGATGGAATTTCTCTGCTAGATTAGGGTTGTTTTAAAACTATTTTGCCTGCACATATAGTGTAGCAGCTCAAAGTTTACGATTGCCCGGTTGATAATTAAATTGAGGTTAATTAAGTAACATTAATTTTGACCAACATTTTTGGCGCCGTTGCCGGGGAGTTGCTCCAAGGTAAGCTGGTAATTTGCTCATTTTTATTTTTAGACAAAGAAGTTCTGGTAGATAGGATCTTTTACAGTACACAACAAGGTGGAGGGGAAACATTAAGACGCAAAGACGAATTCACTATGGGGTTCCCATGGTGTAATAGCCTGCCGCATCCACTTTAGTGGGTTGCCCCAAATTCTTTATGTTTCCTTTTGGTAAGTGTGGTTGTTTTTCTTCGCATGATTGATTTATTTTACTGCAAACAGTGCGTTTATTTTTCCTGTAAAGAGTATTTATTTTTTGTAGTTTAATTTCATGCAAGTGTGGTTGTCCTTTCTGCAAGTTGGGTGTGTTTAATTTCAATAATCTAATTTTACAACAGTTTTTAGGTGTGGCTAGTTGTTGCAAATTGGAGGAGAAGGGTTGGTCTTGCGCATTTCATAACAGGTTCCTTCAAACCCAATTGTGGCACAGGTATTTCAATTTATTTTGATTAAAAGTCTTGTTATTTTCAGTAATTGTTTTGATGAGACCCAGAGATAGTAGGGGAAGATTCATTAAGGTTCATTCCAATCTTTTTGGAAACAGAAACCCCCCCCTCACTAACCCTAGGGATAGGAACAACAGCAACGAAATTGAAAACAATAACGCACAAATTTAAGTGGAATCAGGGACCAGCTCAGCAAGAACTGAGGGTATACTCAGTGAACAGCTACATGCAGTAGAAACCCCACAGACCCAACAAACTTCACCTTCTTGGACATACGCAGAATCCGGTAGTTTCTCAAGTAGAATCTACTACAGATTTGCCTTTCAATCTTCAATCCTGGCCTAGGCCAGACCATTGGGATTTCATTCCATCCCCGAGAAGAGACAGGTTAGGTGTCAACTGGTTTAGGAACCCTCTTGTTATGAGTGATCAGGAAACCAGACATCAGATGGAGGGAGAAGGAGAACATGAAGGATGAACTGAAACCACTTTTGGCTTTCCTATTCTAGATCTTGCTCGAGATGTCAGCATGAAAAATATCCCGACATCTTCATTACCTACCTTCTATGGGAAGAGTACTGAAGATCCGGATACTTTTCTCTTTGAGTTTGACATCTTGTGCAGGAGTTACAATTATTTACAGGATGCACAAAAGTTAAAACTGTTTCTAGCCACCCTTAAAGATGCTGCACTTAGGTGGTTCATGAGTTTGGGGGAGTCTACCATCCGAACTTGGGAAGAAATGAAGAGTGCTTTCCTCAGAAAATACCGAGATTACTGTGCACCCAGAGATTCTCAAAATGACATCTTCAAAATGCAACAACATGAAGAAGAAAGTCTTGAGGATTTCCTAGAACGTTTCTGCTTTGTACTGCAGAAATCTAAATATAACACTTTACAGGAGGATGCCGTCAGAACCCTTTTCCTGAAAGGGATTCTGGAAGAATATGTGGAAATCCTCAACCTGATGGCATCAGGGGATGTATCTCACAAATATTTTGAGGAGATCACTGAACTGTGCAGAAAATACTCTAGGAGTAGAGCCAAAGCAGGAAAAAGCACAAGGGAAGCTCCTTCCCGCGTTTCTAGGACAGCAGGAACTAGTGGGATTACAAGAGTTGAATTGGGGAACCTGTTAGAAAATTTTAAAACTGACATCTTAGGCACCTTAAGCTCCCAATTTGATGCATTGAAAACAAAGAAACGGCAAGAGGAAGAAGACATGGCAGCATTGCACATATTCTGCCCTAAATGCAGAAAGAGGCACCCCTTGAAAGAGTGCCCTCTTAATACCATTGCAGTCTGTTCTCTTTGCTCGGATCCACACCCTACGGACAATTTCCCTTCTTTACCAGAGCTGCAAGCTTTTTACAAGCTTAATGCTGAACCTATAGATTCATCCTTTGCACCAAAGAGGCCTTGGCAGCCTAGACCCCAAAATATGTACCCAGAACCTGTTTTTCCAAACCCTGCATATTATTATCCTATGACGCAATCTCAGCAGCCATGGAGTCCACAAATGTGGAAAAATTGGCCCTCTCAGCCAACTCAGACTCAACCATGGCAGCAAATCTGGCGAGGACAACCTTATGGGGGACCTCAAGGACAGCCTTATGGAGGAACACAACAGACGGCCCCATTACACACCCCTCCTAGTTACTGTCCAATGCCCCCAAATATGCAGCAGCTATTACCTGGCTTTACACCACCTGTACTTCCTTCCATACCCCCAGTTCCACAACAATACCAAAACCCAAACCCACCTAGACCTACGTTGTTGCCAGCTCAGCCTATCCCAAATCCTAACAACAGACCTTCCCAGCCTGTACACAATGCTGAAATTCATATGGCCCCAACTTATGTAATCCATTCAGCTCCTTTACAGGAAATTCAATTAAGGTCTGGGAAGACATTAAATAAAACCCCTCCAGCAGTGATTATTCATGAAGAGACTGGAGAAGAAAACCCTGAAAAAGAGATTACAGAGGAAGAAGAAGTGCACATTTCCTTAGAAAACACTCAAGCACTGGGAACTCATTCCCAATCATCTACTCATCCACAGGTGAATAACAATCCTCCTTACCCAGAAAGGTTATTAATTGAGAAGCCTGTGGTTCTTCCAGAGTTTGATTGGGAAAATGAGTTAAAGAATGTTTGTATCAAGATTCCATTACTTCAGGATATTAGAGATGTCCCTATCTATTCAAAACTGGTAAGGGAACTATGCTTAAAGAAACCTGGTCGAAAACAGAAAGACCCACCCACAATACATGTTTTAGGCCAGCTGTCCAACTACATTTCAAACTGTTCCTTACCTCCAAAATTTGCAAATCCTGGGAACCCAGTGGTGACCATCTGCATTAATAAAATTCCAATAGGAAACACTCTAGTTGACCTGGGGGCTGCCATTAATGTCATGTCTATGACCACCATGCAGAGACTTCAGTTGCACAATTTCCTCGGACCTACTCCTACTATTTTGGAGTTGGCTGATAGGAGTACATTCAAACCTATGGGGGCCTTAGATGACATCACTATCACAGTATCTTCATGGGAGTATCCAGTGGATTTTCTGGTACTCCAAACTAAACATCCAATGGGGGAACATCTTGTTATATTAGACAGGCCCTGGTTAGCTATGGCTAATGCCTTTATAGGTTGTAGGGAGGGAATTTTAACTATATCTAATGGCACCTCTCTACAGAATCTCATTATTTATCCCCCAGCACAACCTGTATTAGAAAACATGCTATGGCTAGAGAGTCCTTACAGGGATGAGGACGTGGAACAACCCTTGCTGTCTATTAGTCAAACTAGGGGGCTGGAAGACCAGACTGAGGATGATATCCTAGAACAATTTGTCTCAGCCATTACTAGTATTGAGTTCCCCTAGTCCTTCTCTGACCTAGACAATGTTTTCACATAAGCTTTTCAAGAACAGTACTACCCTTCAGCCACCTCATCATCAGTAGTTTTATTCATAGATGAGAAGGTTGGAGTTTCAACTATACCAATAGAGATTAGCCCAGGGAGGTCTTTGTTTATTAATGCAAATCTATTACAAGACCATCAAAATCAGTTAGTTAATCTACTTAAAGCACAGTCAGGGGCATTTTCCTGGATCTATACAGACATGAAAATTATTCACCCTGACACATGCATTCATCACATTTATACGTAGGAAAATATTAGACCAGTAAGGCAGCCACAGAGAAGAATGAATCCTGCGCTTAAAGACATTGTCAAAGATGAATTGCAGAAATTGCTGGATGCAGATTTCATC
>LPNX010621160.1:652628-708122 GCA_001517045.1 Pseudotsuga menziesii
AACCACATTTCATCAGCAGGCATTAAGGTAGACCCAGCAAAAATTGAAATTATTACTAATCTATCTCCACCAGCCACACAAAAAGAAGTCAGAAGTTTTCTGGGACATGCAAGGTACTATCGTATGTTCATTGCTAATTTTACAAAGATAGCAGCCCCACTGTTCAAATTATTGGCTAAAGACAGTGGTTTTTGCTGGGATCAACACTGTCAGATAGCCTTTGACACCCCAAAGTCAGAATTGTCCTCAACACTAGTGTTGAGGGGACCAAATTGGTCTTTGCCTTTCCACATACAGACTGATGCTTCTGACACTGCCCTAGGGGGAGTGCTGGGACAGAAAGAAAACCAATCTTACTATGCCATTTATTTTATTAGTAAAAACTTGACACCTGCAGAACTAAACTATACAGTAACTGAAAAAGAGTTTCTAGCAGTTGTGCATGCTATCAATAAATTTAGGCATTATATTACTGGTTATGATGTATTTGTCGATACTGATCATTCTGCTATCAAATTTTTAATGAATAAACCTATCACTAGTGGCAGAATTACCAGATGGTTTCTTTTGCTGCAGGAATTTAACATTACCATAGTTGACAAACCAGGGAAGGAAAATCTGGTTGCAGATTTCCTCTCCATATTAACTCATGCTGATGATAATGTTCCTGTAGATGATACATTCCCTGATGAACATTTATTTGCTGTTTCTATTAAAACACCCTGGTTTGCAGATTTAGCCAATTATTTGGTTACATGGAAACTACCTGCTCATCTGTCAGCTTACGAAAAACGAAGAATTATTCAGTAGAGTGCTAATTACTCATGGGTGGGTAATGACCTTTTTCGAACCGGTCCAGATATGATTATCAGGAGGTGTGTGAGGGAGGATGAGATGTATGACATCCTTCAAGCTTGTCATGATGGACCCTGTGGGGGGCATTTTTTGGACAAGAGAACAGCATATAAGGTGCTGCATCAGGGGTATTATTGGCCTACACTCTTTAAAGACGCTGAAAAATATGTACAAAGCTGTGATAGCTGTCAAAGAATGGGGAGACCCACTGCTGCAGATCAAATGCCTTTACAGGCCCAGGTACAAATTGAACCTTTTGAGAAGTGGGGATTGGACTTTGTTGGGCCAATCTAACCCATGTCAAGGAAAAAGAGGTACATTTTAGTCTGCACTGATTATGTAACTAAATGGGTTGAGGCAAAAGCTTTATTGAGGGCCACTGAGAAATCAGTCATTGAATTTATTTACGAAGAAATTTTTACTCGTTTTGGCATTCCTCGTGAAATTGTGACTGACAATGGGGCACAGTTTGTCTCTAAGTCCATGAAAGCACTTACAGAACAATACGGGATTAAGCACTATAAATCTTCTCCTTACCACCCCCAAGCAAATGGGCAGGTGGAATCGACAAATAAGGTGTTAGAATCCATTCTAACTAAGACTGTACAACTGCATCACAAAGACTGGGCAGATAGGTTACCAGAGGCACTGTGGGCATACAGGACCACATGGAGAAATACCACAGGGTATACCCCGTATCAGCTTGTTTATGGGAAACGGGTTCACCTTCCTATAGAATTTCAGGTAAAAACTTTTCGCACTGCTGCACAATTGAGCTTGAACTTAGATGAAGCTCAGAAGCAGAGACTGATGCAATTAAATGAGCTGGATGAAATCAGACAAGATGTTGTCCAAAGAACTGTTTTGATACAGAATCAGCGGACCAAGTGGCATGATAAGTTCCTGAAGAAGAAGACTTTTGAGGAAGGGGATTGGGCACTGCTATTTGACTCACGGTTCAAACATTTTAAAGGTAAGCTTACCACCAGATGGATGGGACCATATGAGATTGTGACTGTTTTTGATAATGGTTATGTCAAAATAAAGACAATTGATGAAGAACAGACTGCTTTTGTGGTGAATGGGCATAGGTTAAAGGTCTATCACAAACCCATTTCTAAGCAAGAGTTCATTCATACCATGAGTCAGCAATCTGGGTTAGAACTGGTAGGTGAAGGAATGACTTCCTCATAATAACATTTGATAAAATTATTTTTGTATATATGTACAGAAAGTTGTTTTTGTTTTTATTGGGTTTCTTTTGAAAGGTGCAGATATTCTTTTTTTAGGCTTAGGATGTTTTGAACACAACAGGGAAGTCTTTTGTTATTATTTCTATTTTTCAGCCATGATTGTTTTTTTTTGGCAAGAGACTGTATTAATTGGGTAATTTCTGGGCTGCATTAGTAATCAGAATGTCTGTATCAGGTAAATGTGTGTGTGTTGTCATATTTTTCAGAACTGTTCTGGCTATTCATATGAGTACTTAACCACCAGGCAATGTCTACATTAGTGCTTTAAGCTTCCCAAATGTTTTCTGCTTATGAACTTATGGGTTGTTAGGACCATTTGACCTGGTTTCACATTAGATGGAGCGAGGGAATTGTCTTTAGTGACTGCTATGGGCATTAAATTATTTTTAAGACAGGCATCATTTTGGAAAAAGGTGTCCAGGACTGGGCAGTTTGGGGTTATTATCTATTGGCTGTTATAATACTAAACACATATATATACATTGTTGTATAACCACTTTATGACTTTCACTTTCTACAGTTGCAAAGGTTAGTTGTTCATCTGGGCAAATTTTTACAGGCATGTACAAAGAATACTCTTCCAATTCTGGTACCATCCCACTCCTAGATGGTTTTCAGAGCAGCTCCCCCACTCATCTATGCTTGAGCAAATCATAAACTTTATCTTTAAGGTGAAATTGGGACCAGAGGCTCTGATAGAAAATGGGTGCAAGAGGTTAACCCTCTGATAGAAAATGGGTGCAAGAGGTTATCAAGGTCCACAGATATACCCTCTTCTGAGATGATATGACCCAAATACTGAATTCTATCTTTATAGAAGTCACACTTGCTCAACTTTGCATACAACTGATGCCCCCTAAGCAATTGTAATGTCAATCTCAGATGCTCTTCGTTATTCTTAGAGTAAATAAGAATTTCATCATGGAAGACAAGAACAAACTTGTCCAAATACTTGCTGAAGACACTATTCATAAGGCACATCAATGTAGCTGGTGAATTTGTGAGACCAAATGGTACCGCTAGAAACTCATAGTGTCCATACCTCGTTTTGGAGGTTGTCTTATGAATTTCTTCATCCTTGATTCTCACTTGATGGTAACGCGACCTTAAGTCAATGTTGGAAAATAATGTTGCTCCTCTCATTTGATCAAAGATGTCATCAATCCTAGGAAAAGGGTATTTATTCTTCACCTTGACTTTGTTCATTTGTCTATAATCAATACACAATCTGAGTGTACCATATTTCTTCTTCATAAACAAAACTAGTCCTCCCTAAGGAGACACACTCAGCCTGATATACTTCTTCTCCAACAACTCTTGCATTTTCATCTTCAACTCTTGCATTTCTAGTGTACTCATCCTGTAGGGTGTCTTGGACACTGGAGCTGCTCCTAGCACAAGATCAATTGTGAAGTCAATTTATCTCTTTGGAGGAAGCCCTGGAATCTCATCAGGAAAAACATCCCTGAATTCTTGCAATATAGGATAGTCCTCCAACCTACTAGTTTCATTCTCTGTTGCTTCCAGAACATGAGCTGCATACAATCTACAACCTTTCCTACAACACTTCTTCAGTGTTATTGCTGAAATATACCTCACAGAAATCACCTTTGGAATGCATCTTACAACTCTTGGGTTCCCTTCCTCATCCATGCATTCAAAATTCTTATTATAGCAGTAGAGATTTACCCTGCGAGCTTCTAACCAATCCATTCCAATGAGAAGATCATAGGAACCAAGTGGTGGAACATTCAGATCTACACAAGTGACAATCCATTCATCACCAATGGGAATTTCTCTACCACTTCACTAACCTTTCTCTTAGTTCCAGTGGGTAGCTGAACTAACCACGATTTGCTATGCTTTACTTTCTTAAAATCACAAGTCTCCACTACTATAGGAGCAATGTAACTATGAGTAGAACTAGGCTCAATCAAAATAGAAATAGATTGCTTAAAAATATTACCTACAACTTCAACCACAATTGATTGGTGATCTTCCTAGTGGTCCTCCAATGATGCATAGATCCTAGGGACGACCCTTGCAACTTGACCCACTATTTATGCCTCTTGAATGTTGTAAGTTGACCTTGCATTCTCATTCTCAAGTAGACAATTCCTACGCATGTGGGGTCCTCTACGTTTCCAACATTGGAGTGGTGCTCTGTTCTATTGTGGATCTCTTGGCTCTTCTCCCACCACTCTAGATGGCTGCTTCTCAACTTGGGATAGTTGCTTCTGCTGATTCCTAAAGTTAGAAGGTTTAAAACCTTTCTTCCTTTGGTCAAAATTCTCATTCTTCTTCTCCTTCCATGTCTTATGATAATCAATTTTTCATTTGCTTTGCTCATAGAAATACTTATCTTTCCTTATCACTTCTTCTAGAGTTCTAGGTTCATAAAACTCAATTCTGTCTTTGTAAGACTAAGGAAATCCACTCAGGAAATGTTGGATTTTTACTTTTTCATCTTTGATGTACCTAACATACCTCAACAACTCCAAGAACCTGTTTGCATGATCTTCCATGGTCTGCTGCCCCAATCTTAGCTCATGGAATTCTTTGATCTTATCATCATAGTGCCTGTCAGAGAGGTACTTCTACTTGAAATGATTCTGAAATTGTTTCCACACAATATTCCTTTCATTAATCTTTTTCACTTGCATGAAGTGCTCCCACCATATGGATGCTCTTCCAATCAAGTTGAAGATGGCTACCCTAGCCTTCATATTTCCCAAGTAGTCTTGGACTTGGAAATATTTCCTCATCCCAAGAAGCCAAGCTTCAGCTTCTTTACCATTCTTTATTTCACCATTGAAGGTAGGAGGCCTTTCCTTTTTAAATTCATCACATGAATGGTTCTGGTAGCCCCTCTTTCTCTTATTCTTGTCAGAAGAAGAACTTGAACCACTAGTGAGTCCTTCAGAGTCAAATTACCCACTAGGAGATCTCTTTCTTCCTCTAGCAGTGCTCTTACTTCTTTCTGGTCTCACTGTCCGGTCCCCAGATTTCATCAGCCTCTGCATGTCTGTCAAACTTTGCAACATCACTACATTCATCTGATTTTTCTCCTTCAGAGCCTTAACCAATATTTCACTATCTGCTCTATGACTTTGCATCTCCACCCTTAGGCTTCTCATGGTGGCTGCAAAATCTAGGGGAGTATCTTGAAACCTCCTCCCATTAGACTCTGCCTCATAATTTCCAATTCGGACATTTTCCCCCATATCATCTTCCTCATATTCATTGGAGTTTTGTGCATCATCACACATTTCGGTTCTCATGGCTCAACCAAACCAACTTTACCGAACTGCACTATCTAGAATGCTTCCCTTTGAGGGTGACTATAATTCTGCAAAATGTGTTAATAAACAAAATTGTTAGCTGCATAATAAAATCAAAAGTAAAAACCATTTACCAACAACTCTGATACCACACAGTCACGTCCCCTCCCATCCACCAGAGAGAGAACGTGACCATAACTGCTCACTCTGATTGTTGCATGAGAAACCAGCTCAAAGTTCATCGAATTCTGTATGTATTTTGATGGATTCCCACTTCCTTTCCATATATATATGTAAAGGCATGAATTCATCTTGTGTTCACTCTATTCAAGTCTGAGGATAAATTCTGTAACTTCCCGATAGCAGAGAATCGATCCTGTAAGTGATCAAGTCGATGATCTAGAAAGAAAGATCTCAGAGGAGATCAAATGACGGAGAAAAATCGTGACAAAAATCAACGATCACAATCTGTTCTGCATCTAGGAACATATCAACGATTGAGAATCAACTCGCAAAAATCAACGGTCTGGAAATCTTGATTTTGTGGAATCGAGAAAATATGGAAATTGCAATACCGCATCCCACATCCCACATGCGGAATAGACCGTTGCGGAAAGAAATATGTGGAAATAAAGATTGTGAAGCCACATCCCACATCCTGCATGTGGAACGGAGAGTTGCGAAAGGAAAATCTGCGGGGAATAGAATTTACAGAAGGACGTTTCCGCATCTTGCATCCCACAAGTTGTGAAAAGGAGAGTTGTGGAAGAAAATTTAACATGTTAACAAAATTCTATGGACATATTTGATCATTCAGGCCATCACCAATCCAGTCATCTAAGTCCCATAATGTAATTTAAAAATGCATTGAAATAAAACATACACAGATGCATACAATTGCAATTATATAGTGGAAGCAATTCATTAATTCAACACATTAGGTATGTTCATCATATTTCATTAAGCAAATACAATTGCAGAGATTAACTTAGGCAAGAATACTTATCTTGAAATAAGTTTGTCCCACAACCAGCTACGTCGTTGCAACGTTCCACCCAACCATAGGCTAGTGCACTCATCAATCTCTTAGTAGCATTGCCACACCCGAGTTGGGCATGATTCCCACAAGGAATAAGGAGCACTAGCAAGCTCACACATAGCCAAGCATACAACAAAACTCATCCAAGCCAACACAGTTGGGTTTATCAGGTTGCAAACAAACAAGCCAATATACTGCTGGGTTTATCAAACTGCAGTCAATCAAGCCAACATTCACACTAAGGACCATCCAAGCCAAGTAATAGATGGGTTTATCAGGCTACAAAGGAGCTATAAATCTTTGAACTGCTAAGCTACTAAGCTCAACCACTGAGCTATGGACACCTGCACTAGATCGAGATTGGCTTTTAAAACATCTACACACCCAACATAAGGAAGCATCCCCTTCTCTGCTACAGAATCCCTCATGCTATGCCTTCCATTCCAGTGATGTTCAAGGTGTGCAAAGAAGAAAACCAGCCCCTCTATATCTATTTGTGAGGTTCCTTCCTACACTAGGTTTATCAAGCTAGTTCATACCCAATTCTTATCCAAACTAGTTCAAACCAAGGCAAAATATGCACACATAACAAACCACAATGTCAACATAGTGAAACATGACTCCACTCACTTTGTGACAGAGGAGACCATTTCACAACAACACTGAGGAAATCACAGATGATCACTCTTTCTCATAAAATCAAGTGATCTCCACTACTCATCCATTCAGCAAACAAAGGAGACCCCGAACCTTTGCGGAGCTGAGGATGGTAACAACAGGTGAACAACCCATAACAAAACATGATTCTACAAGCAGGATGAATGCACAACGTGCATGAGAATAATGGAATACAGAATTATCAGAATGGACAACAACATTTCCACTAAGAGACCAATGATGGACTACGCATACACAACGAAGGAAAAAAACTAAAAAACGTAAAGGATGGATGATCAAAAACGTCCCCACTACTCTCCAAAACGTGAGGGAAGATGAAAATGTGAATGCATGAGGGAATGGGCATGCATTTTTGGGTGTTTCCTTTTGACACATGTCTTTTACCCAAAGGCTCAAGGCTAAACATTCCCCCCCTCCCTATTCCTTAGGAAATCATTCCCCCATCTCACTATTTGTTGCAGTGACATAGCTGGTTGTGGGTTTTTAATTAAATTGAATATTTATATGATGTTCAAAATTATAATGTGTCGGCTAGCACAATATACCATCGGCATTGATTTTAATCACCGAAACATAAAACGCTAAATCAATGGTGTGGATTTTTCCTTTAGCTCAACACCATGATTAATTACAATATTTACATCATTTATATTTAATGCAAACTGGGTCAAAACCAGGGTGTTACATAGCTGCAACTAACTCCCATGTTGAAGGAAGCCCAGCTGTAGAAAGCGGAGATCAATTCGCTTCTTATATTAATCCCTTGGTCCAACAGCCTCTTACGGCTGACACTTCCTTTCATTCTCCAATGGAAGGTTGTATCGATGGTTCTGATGAAACTTAGTATGGCCCTAATGCTCCTTTTTGGAGAACTTCTATGGGTCAAGCCATTGCCAAATTTGGGGTTACTAAACCCTATTTTGAGAACCCTCCTCCAGGTAAGGATGAATATAGGAGAATTCAAGCATCTCTTGATCACGCTCATAGTTTTCAAGAGAGGATGGAAAGAGTTATGGCTACACATATACCTCACAAAGAACCTGTGCCAGCTCTTTTACCCCATCTGTTAGATCCATGGCCTTTTGGATATCGTTCACTTGCCGAGACTTTGGCTCCTATTGAAGATGTCCCACCTCATGGTATGTCTCCTCATAACCAGGTCAAAACTCCAAGCCTACAGTTTTAAATCCTAGGTCTGTTTCTAGTCCTACCATAACCTATGTAGCTGGGGGGCCGCAATCCTTAGCTCAAATAGTGTCAGTACATTCCAACGCCGAGGGGAAACCCCTGACATGAGTTGCATTATATGTTAGTGTATTTTTCACTAGTGCTAAACAGACTTCTATTATAGGAAAACCCACAATGGTTGTTCCTCCTACCCATACCAATATGGTAAACACTCCATTAAGTTCAGGAAAACCCCTAGGGGCAAAACCTATAGTCAACCATTATTCTTGGGTTTATGGTTATCCATGGAATCAACTACCTATAGAAAATATGAACTATCAACCTACATTTACAGGAACTATGTATCTTGGAATCCCTTACCATGGAAACACATTTACGCCATGCGGGAAACCTAATTGGTCTTACATGCCAACAATGGGAGGAATGCATATTCTTACTTCTGGAGGTGCTGGAGGGCCAACTTATGGTGTCCCACCCTCTGGAGTTCCACCACCTAGGGGACCACCACCCAGAGGCCCACCACCTAGAGGCCCACCTTTGGGAAGACCACCACCCGAATTCCCACCTTTTGGGGGTCCACCTTTTGGGAGACCACCACATGTAGGTCCACCGCCACCCAAAGGCCCTCCACCTCCAAGTGGCCCTCCCCTTGGAGGCCCACCCCCTTTGGGAGGCTCTTCGGGAGGGTCATCCACCCATCAACCAACTCAGCAGTGGATATATCAGTCAGCTTATGGTCCTACTGGTACAAACATGCCTTATCAATACTACCAGTATGTCGAACCTAATTGATAACTTTCGTTCCTAGAAAATTTGGACTTTCCTAATTTTTCCAAGTTGATAAATGATCCCATTCAACACAACCCTTCGTGGCCTACTATTCTAGTCAAGTTGCAATCAGACATTCCAAATTTTGATGGGAAGCAGGGAGATGATCCCAAAAATCATGTCATTACTTTTCATCTATGGTGTTCTTCGAACTCCTTAATGGATAACTCTATTCATTTGAGACTCTTCCAGCGAACTTTGACTGGTACGATCGCAAAGTGGTATATTGAACTTCCATGGCATTCGTTTGTGGATTTTAGCTCATTGGCAACTATTTTTCTCACACACTTTTAGCTACCCATTCGTTATGAAATGGGTACAAACCTTTTGACCTCACTCCAACAAAATACCTCCACACACATATCGAATCATATCCATGATTGGAGACAACGAATATGACTTATTAAAGCTCCCATCCCTGACCAACTATTAGTTGATTGGTTCACGAAATCCTTGTTGCCTCCTATTGCCGGAGATGTGGCTATGGGTGGTGCTATTACCGAAGAGCAGGCTATTATTCGTGCTCAGTATCTAGATTTGGTATATTCCCAATCCGAAACTTTATATCACCTAATCCCTCAAGCTCCTCGTCCCAGCATGGACCCTGCCAAGCCACCCATAGAGACTCCTGTTGATGGGGTTGTAGGTTCAATCTATCCCTCATCAACAGCCAAGCCTTCTAAGCAACCTAATGATTCGACTACTACTCCTTCAACTCCTACGGTTTCCACCAAGGTAAATTCTATTCAAAGTACACAAACACCCGGAAATAAGAAAAAAGGAAAAGGTAAAAATAAAAACTTGGAAACAAATAGGAGAATACCAAGACTGCGGCCACAAAGAATGAAAAAGGGAAGAGAAAGGCTAAGTACCCTTGCTTGTTATGTGGGGGTGATCACTTCACAAATGAGTTCCCTTGTTGTGAAGAGATTAGTAAATTCCAGAAAAGTAATCCCACACCCGCTGTGCTTACCGATCCCTTCCCATCTCATCAACAATTGATAGACCACATGTCTAATGAAGGGACCTCTGGTTCCATGGAATAAATCAGAATGATGTCCTCAGATACCATCAATTTAAATACTCATAGTCATTCATATGACAAGCCATTAGAGAAGAAGGACGAAAATCCTTCTTTCGAGAAAGTTCCTTCTACTAGTTCTCCTCCATATTCGTCTAATGGCCCTCTCATGATCAAAAAACCTAATCTTTATTTGATTTTACGACCGCCTAAGGCTACCCTCAGGAAGGTTGTTTTCAATCACAATTCCCAAGCTGCACAATTCTATAATGTTGTTGAAGATTTATCTTAGGCACCTTGCGCAATGTCTACCCTTAAGGTACTCCAAATTTGTCCAATGCAACGTAAAAACCCGCTAACGGCTTTGGGGACATTAAACCCAGATAAGACCAGCTTGATTCATTTCAATGTAGAGAACTATAAATCCAGATTATGTCACCAAATCACATTTCAAATTTCCTCTAGAGTAGTTGGGAGAAAGGTCCATTGGACCATTCTGTATGAAGGAGCTTCCACCTCAATCTTGTCTATAGCATGTTGGAGAGCCATTGGTTCTCCTGATCTTACAAAGTATCCTATGACATTAAAATCTTTTGATGGATGAGGTTTCCAGCCCCATTTTCTGTTACTAGCCCTTTCAGTCGATCTTGGGGGAAAAAAAATTTCCATTCAGGTGGAAGTAGTTGATGCCATGTTAGATTACAATCTACTATTGGGGAGAAACTGGTTATATGCCATGATTTTTGTCGCTTCTACAGTCTTTAACTCTCCAGTTTCCTCATTTGGGAAAAATTGTATCTATTTATCAACTTGACTTTGTTCACTGGATGTTACTACTCCCACTACAAATAACATCCCTATGTTAGGTCAATCCCCTCCTCCTTATCAGTTGATTAGGGTAGGTATGTTGAAGGATTCAACCCTTATGGGATTGTTTCCTTTCACCCCTCCCAATACGGAACTAGCGATCATGAACATGATTTCCATGACTGGTTATGGTACCAAGGGAAAAGAAGTTGTTGAGTCATCCTCTCTTGGCCCCTATGAAGCACAGTATGATGTATTCCAATCTGCCTCTGAGGTCTATCCAGATCATCTTCATTTGGTAGCTTCGGATCCTTACCACTTGCCCTACTAGCTATAACCCTCTCTTCCCACTCTATACTATCTCACACAGAATTTTCCTTCAGACGAGTCCATCATGGAGATCATGAGTGCGAATGAACCCATATGGGAAGATCACCATCATTGATCTTCTTTTCTTCCAAACGCCAGTTCGATAGGTTTTGACCTTGTATCACTTATCAATACTGATATTGTCACCCATCCATAAATGCATGTATTGTTGCAAGACATATATTCTGAAGGAAATCTTTGCAACATAACTAAGACAAACCCGATTGACATATCATTCAAGCTCGGAACTGTTGAGCACATTCACGTAGGCTAGAATTGCTCGACAGAGGAAACTAAAAGTTTTAGAGCTCTTTTCAAAGAATTCCGTGATATTTTTTCTTGGACTTATGAGGAAATGCCTGGGATCGATTCGTCAATTGTCATACACGAGATTAAACCTATCCCATGGCAAAGTCATGTTGGGAAAAATATTGTCTTGAATAATTCACCTAATATTTAATTATCGACCAGGGTTGGTAGGCTTATAGTTGTTAGAAAATATATGCAAAGGTAGAGAGTATCATGATAATACTTTAATAAGCCAAAGATTGAAAGATATTGAAATGAACTCCTAAGGATTTAGTTAAGTTAATAAAAACAGAGGACTAGGCAAAGTGGTATCAAATTATACTACTCTACTTATAAACAATTACTCAAAGACAAAGATATAGACACTGTAATGACAACGAACTATTCTTCATAAGAAGGTTTATTTTACTGATAAACAACTTACAAGGACTAATTTACAACAACTAATTATGTTTCCTAAAAGCTATACATGCAACTAATAGATGGCCACTAATTCCATTCTCCTTGATTATTTTGAGGATAAGGGTTTACTGTAATCAAGACAAGATCAGGAGAAGCATCAAAATGGATTTCAAATGAAGTGAAGAAGCTAAAGGAAATTAGATCTAACTTAATTTCTACAAAACTATGTAGACTAAGAACCGTCCAACTACAAGCTATAGTAAACATAATGATCTATAAACAAATAAACCTTTGAACTTTACTTGCAAAAGATAAAATAATATTACAAGAAGGTAAACATAATCTATGAGCAAACAGAAGACTTATAAAAATGATCTAAATTCTATTCTATGGATTCTTTTAACAACCATATGATTAAGAATATGAATTGTATTACTACGAGCAATGATACTTAATCTATTAATACATGTAACTTAGACCTCATATACAAAGGAACAACTTAAATCACAGGTTCAATTACAAATCAATAAAATGAGTTAAACTACATAACATAGTTCCTAGGCATAAGGTAAAAGAAAAGAAGAAAGAAAAATAAGGTTTAACAAGGAGACTAAACAATCTCATCTAAAGGTCTTAAGAGAAAACACAATCATTATCTAACCATTACTATCAAGACAGAATCATAAAACTAAGAAGATAAGCTCGAAATAGATTAAAGGCATACAGGGTTGAATGAAAAATTGAACAGTAGGGTGGAACAAAGGTCTACATAAGGGACAAGACAGGCTGTCTAAATGATAGTCTGTTTGAAGAAAATGCTAAAACTTCAAGAAAATAGTGAATCTAGATGATTTATTGAGGGAAGCTATCTCATGCATATGCTAATAAAATGTAAAAGAGTGAATCTATTTACTAATTAAATCTTATAGCAACATAATCTAAACTAACTCATAATTCAAAAAGGGAATTACATTACTAAACAAACTGAAATATATTTAAGAAAAAATAGAACTTGAATAAAACCAGATTTGCTATGTCTTAACCAAAGAAATCTATTCTAGTCTAAGAACTAAGCAATGAACTATAAAAACTTTTAAAAGGAATTTAGAAGCTAGTATAGGCGCAACCGGTTGCTAACTGGTAAAAGAAACCTACATAATCAGCATGATAACAATGGAATCTATACTATAATAAACATAAGTGATTTCAGGAACAAAGCTACATAAACAACCTATAAGCACAATTATACTAGTTACAGAGAAAGGAAATAACAAAACATACACAAAGATGTAAAACTCTATTGTCCGGGGGGCCTCCCAGTAAACAGAGTAATTCTCTTCTAATAGAACACGATCATGCACAGCGTAATGGAGCTTTCATTAAACCAAAGGTGGCGTTACAGAGTCTTGTGGAAAATTGATAAAATAGCTAACTATCTTTCTAACCTAACTAACTCCATTGATTTTATCAGTTACTAACCACGAGTTATCAACTATAACATTCAGCGATTAACCTTTTTTTCTTGCATGAGATCACCTATATATTTAGTGTTTACAGAAGGCGAGCAAGTCGACCCTTTTAGTGTTCGACTGCTCTTACGATAAGGAAGACATTATAACAAATAATTACATTGATAACTAATAGATGACAGTTCCTTCTCCTTTGTAGTTCTAGTTCCTTTCTATCCTACGATGTGGCATACGATTTCAGTCTTCATCGGAGTCGACATCAAGGTGTCACATAGAGACATTAGATGAACACTATTCCAGAAGAAGTCCGATGCTAAGATGCTGGCGCATGGTCACAACAGTTCATGGCCGTTACATTCCTTTAACACACAGAAATCTACTACCAACAAAGCCCGGTCTGTTTAGTGATCTGGACAGCAAGCTGGATACACTCTCCATATATCTAGCTAAACGTGTGTCTATTTGTTATCTTTTCTAAAAGACCATATAACCTGCAAACAATTATACACATGAATTAATATATCAAATACGCTTCATATCATGTCAATTTTAATCATTAAAATCATAAAATGATAATAATAAACAGAATTTACATAAACCTTAAATTCATTCATACCTGAGGCTCGAATGGTGATCTATATGGTACAAAAGACGCCAAAAGGTAACAAAACATGTGTTAATATGTAAAGTATTTAACCCAAAAATGGTGACAAAATGGGGACCAACAAGCCCGTCCAACAAAAAATTAGTCAAGTCCATCCTAGGAAGGCTACGGCTATCAAAGCTGAAGTAGAAGAACTTCTGAATGCTGGGTTTATTTATCTCGTACCCCTGATGGAATGGGTATCTAACATTGTCCCTGTAACCAAAAAGCAAGCCATGATTAGAGTCTGTATCGATTTTCGAGAATTGAATAAGGCTTGTCCTAAGGACAATTTCCCTACTCCACACATCGATCAGATCATAGATAACTATCTTGGGATCAACATCTTTTCTTTTATGGATGTCTTTTCTAGCTATAATTAGATAGAGATTCTACCCACTGATCAACATAAAACAATATTCATTTTCCTGTGGGGAACCTTTGCATATCGAAAGTTACCTTTTGGCCTAAAGAACGCCGGAGCTACATTCAAACGAGCCATTCCCTATGCCTTTCATGATATCAAGTTCGTCGTGGAACTGTACCTTGACAATCTCCCCGCTCATTCGTAGCAATGGGAGGACCATCTAGGGCACCTTAGAGACATTTTCCTTAGGTGTTGTCATTATAACATACGACTCAATCCACACAAATGTGTCTTTTATGTAGAGACTGGACACCTTCTTGGCTTCGTGGTTTCCAAAGATGGCATCCGGATTGATCCTCTGAAAATTTCTGTTATCTTGGGCTTACCTGCCCCAAAAAACCTTGATAAACTCCAAAGTTTGCAAGGGAAGGCAAACTTTCTTCACCATTTCATGTGAAACTTCACCGAGAAAACGCACGGTTATATGCGTCTCCTAAACAAGCACACTCCATTCTTCTTGGATGACCAGGCCCAACAAGCCTTTGATAATCTAAAGCATGCTCTGACCCATTCACCCGTGATACACCCCCAAAATTACTCAAAGGACTTTCTCTTGTATGTTGTTGGCTCCACTACTACCATCTGCATGGTTCTATCGCAGGACAATCCCAATGGCCAAGAACATGTGATATATTACATGAGTAAGAGTCTCATTGACTCCGAAACCCGTTACTCGCATGTGGAGAAGCTAGCTTTGGCCACGGTCATTGTTGTTCATAAATTTCTTCATTACATTCTGGCAAACCATTCTAAACATTACTTTTAAGGATCATAATATATTGTAAATGGAAAAAAAGTGATTTCGTTTAAAATATAAGTACTAAAAAAGTGTTTGTCAAACTTTTTTTATTTAATTAATTTACAAGTGTGTAATATTAAAAGTTAGTAAAAGTAGTTATGATTATTGTAAGTAAAAGTAGTGAGGTGTTCTATAATTTAGTATGAGAAGATGTTGTCACATAAAGTGATTATGGGGAAATTATCGAGCCATCTGCTATTTGTCTGCAGGAGTTACAATCAAAAGCTATAGAAGATGAGGGTGTCATCCGACAACTGTACTCGCAGATCAAAACCCTATGTACTACATTCTGACCCGTCAGGTACTAGGGGGAAAATATTCTCGTTGGATTGTTATCCTACAAGAGTTTGATCTTGAGTTTTCCAAGGATGCTTTGAAGAAATCTTTGGTTTTCGCAGAGCTGATGTGTGACCTTCCCTGTGCTTTGACATAAGCTGAGCCCAATGATTCATTTCTCGATGAATTATTGTTCTTGATAAGCACAACTGATCCATGGTATTGAGATTTAATCATCTATCTCCAGACTTAGAGATTTCATCCTGACATATCCCATGACGATTGTCATTGTATCCGTTGCCACCCAAAGTACAATCTCATTCTGAATGATACATTGTACCGACATGGTATTGATTCTATCCTTCAACAATTCCTTACACATGAAGAGGCTAAAATGGTTTTGAATGATTTCCACTCTGGAGCATGTGGCTGTCATCTTTCTGGGATGTACAGCCCAGAAAATCCTTCACACTGGGTATTTCTAGCTTTCGATATTCAAAGATTGTCATGAGGCGGTTAAGAAATTCCCACCTTGCCAACACTTTTATCTGAAAAAATGCACCCACCCAGCTCCTTTACATCCTGTCATTGCAGTTATCCCTTTTTCCAAATGGGTTATTGATTTTATGCATTGTAAGCCTACCTCAGTCGAAGGGCATGGTTACATCATCGTAGCCATGGATTATTTCACAAAATGGGCTGAGGCAATGCTTACATATGGAGAGGATTGTAAGACCGCCGCCCTCTTTTTATTTAATCATGTGATAGTTAGGTTTGGAGTCCCGTAAGCTATAGTCACTGACCACGGATCTCATTTCCGGAATCAGATGATGGATGAGCTTAGTGCTAAGCTAGATTTTTGCCATGAAAACTCAACTCCATATTACCTGCAGGCTAATGGTCAAGTCGAGGCCATTAACAAAGTTTTAAAAAATATGCTGCGTAGGATGGTTGAAGATCACAAATCTAAATAGAACTTGAATCTTGTTTCCGCACTTTGGGATTACAGAAATTTTGTAAAAATGGCAACTGGTTTCACACCCTTTTAGCTGGTGTATGCACTGGAAGCCATCCTTCCTATCGAGTGTCAAATCCCATCACTTAAACTCGCAATAGAACTTCTCCCAAACACTTCCGCTTAGGAAAAGAGATTCATGTACTTGTCTAACCTTTATGAAAGTAGAAGAGATGTTTCCTTGGCTAATGGGGCACACAAAAAACACGTCAAGACACAATATGACAAGTCTGTTCAACCTCGTGTCTTCAACGAAGGTGAGCTAGTCCTGGCTTATGATCATAGACATGATAAACTAGGGAAGGGAAAGTTCGAATCCATGTGGTACAGTCCCTTTATAGTTAGTAAGGTCTTAGAGAAAGGGGCTTATGAGCTCACAGATTATGATGTGATAACCTTCCGAAAACCTCACAATGGGTTGTACCTGAAGAGGTACTATGATTAAGTCATTTTTGTATGTTACCTTGTATATATTTATATTTGGCTTCCAGTATCTTTTATCATTTTCAATATGGTTTTGAGTTGATGTCCATACTGTTTATACCATGTTTTGGTTATGCAAATTGGATGGATTTCTACAGTTTCACTGATGGTGCATGTCACCATACCTTGAACCTTGCTTTAGTGGCTTGGTTATTATATTCATCAACTTAGGAATTAGTTAGTTCAAGAGTAGTTTGTATTGGTCCATCTACCAACAATGTCATCGAGTATTAGGCAGTGATAGGTTTACTCACCGAGGCTACATCTCGGTACATTCATGATTTGGTAGTGTTTATGGACTCTTAATTAGTGGTTTGTCACCTAAATCACGTTTACACTATCAAGAACCCTACACTTCTCCACCTCGTTTGGAGAGTCCATCTATTAGAAAGGTCATTCGATTTCATCACTTATAGGCATATCCCTAGGTCTGTTAATATGATTGTTGATTCATTAGCAAATTTCATTCTAGACTCGCATATTTCCCATTCATAACTTGTTAAATAAATATGGTCAATCATAATGTAAAATAAATAGTAGAAAAAATGTAAAACTCATGTAAATATAATTCATCCATTTGAAGCACATGTAAAGACCGGAACTGAGTCTGTATATGTGTGTGTGTGTGTGTGTGTGTGTGTGTGTGTGTGTGTGTGTGTGTGTGTGTGTTTGTGTGCACGTGCGTTTGTGTGTGTGTGTGTATAAAAAGTGTTTGTACAAAAAATATGGTCACGATACCTCATTTGAAGCACTGTGGCTTTCAGGCATATAAAAAGATACAAAAATCCTGAAGTTAGCTAAGCTTTCAGGGATACATCATGCAGACCACTCTAATGGTACTTGTGGTAGCACATAATGGCCCTTGCTACTCTATGTAGAAAGCGATTGAAGCGGCCTAATACTCCCGCGGTATGTCTCTGAAACCTCCTAGGGAGGTCATCTATAGCAGCATCCGAGATATCCAGAGTTAGTCGATCCAACTTCTCCTCCAGCTCCGTGAGATCATCATCGCCTCTATGGACAAAGTGAGCTTCTGCTTGCCTATCCATCAGGGAGGATCTCCTAGGCCGTGCATCACCAACATCTGCATGTAAAATTTAGATCTTGTTATCATCCATAAAAAATCATAAAACATGAAAAATTTTAAAAACATAATCAACATATTAGGTACTACTTCTTACCGATGTCACCCCACTGAGTGCTAGGTGGTAGTGGGAGGTCAGGATCTCCTTGGAAGTTGGTGCCTACATATGCATAGTCCTCAATCATGAGGATCTGATCACTTAGCCAACAGAAGAAGGCGACCTTCATCTTTACCTTGGCCCCGCCACCTCCTATGCAGGCCATGATATCCACCCACCACAACATGCATGGGTCTCTAGCTCTGAGCTGTATAAATACTACCTTGGGCCTCATGAGGGGTACCCTCTCAAAGAAGAAGCATGCTAGGATGGTCCCATATCCAAAATGCTTCAACTCTCCTTATCAACATTTCATCAACTGATCCTTAAACACAGGTAACAGTGCCTCGGCCCAGTTATATACTGTGGGTGCCATGGCCTCCAAGGCATACATCATATGCACCCAAGATGCTTGTTGGGGCCCTTGGCTCCCAACCACCCTCTGCATGGTAAATAGAATAATATGAAGTGGTATATCCCTCACAACCTTGATAGGGATCTTCTTACCTGACATTTTTGTACTTGCGAAACAATGGCAATCAATCAATTCCTGTGTAGTGACATCCCCACCTCTGGAACCAGACAGAGAAATAGGTGCTCCTCGTCTAGAAAGCCATGTCAGGAAATATATATCTTCCACCTCCACATTCACAATATGGGGTCCCACCTCAAAATACTGATGTTCTGGATTCCACATCCATAGGATGTACTCCAGTAGGAGTGCATGTGAAACCATGCTAGAAGCACAATATAATTTTAAGAGGCCACAACCTCTTAAGGTAGCTATGCAACCTACATTTCTTGTGGCATGAGCATCATCATCATCATGTTGTCTCTCCTTGGAAGTCACCATTTTTTACCAAATAACCTGTCAAAAACCATTAATGAGCTATTTAGAAGCATATTCCACCATTAACAATGCTTGAAAACTTTTAATTTGACTAGGGCATGTGTTTGTTGGACCTCATGGCCAGCACCGTGCCTGTCACTTTAGGACATAGCGGTGCCACTGCCTAAGCAAAACTAAAAAACCGCGGTTCTTATCGCGCACCGCTCTTTCCGTAAAGGCCAGGAGCGGTGCTCGCCATGCATTTTTTAAGGTTGCTCTTAAGGCTCCAAAAACAAAAACCAAAAAATAAAAATGAAAACCATAAAAAGGAAGGGGAGGTTTCTAGTTGTTACCTAGATCTAACAATGTGAAAAACAGACAGACGATGGCTTCACAATCTTCGATTGAAATCTACTCCTCAATACTCCCAAAATGCTCCAAGACTTGGTAAAATGGTAAATGTTTTTATTTTTACTATTTTACTTAGCTTTTATAACATATTTTTAGGGTTTTTGTATTATTTTAATGTTTTTAAATCATTTTTATCAAAAATACCCTTTTACATAGTTTATAAAAGTTATTTTAAATATTTTGGGAGACTAATAGCCTTTTTAAGAGTCTTGCACCGACGAAAATAAACAGTATTAGCTATGGGGAAGCTCATTTTTTACTTTTTCATACTTCTGAAAAATGGAAAAGGTCCTTGAGCGTTCATTTCAACACTTTGATCATGCTCCCAAAACCTAGTATCAAAGTTTCGAGTCTTTTTCCGATTCTTTTCAGGCTCGTAAAACTTGTTCATCATGAAAAAGAAACTTATTGGACCCTTCTTTAAACTCTTTTTGGACTCCCTAAATGTGAAAATATTGTCAAGCACACCTGTCTTCTTTATGCTCGTAAAAGTACTTGAAGAGTCATCTTTTCGACAATAGTTTATCTCTTTTTCGGTTCGGATTGACTATTTATGAAAAAGGACCCTTTCGATTCTTCTTCGGTCTTCATTCAGACTCTCTAAATAGGAACGATACTAAGTTAACTTTCATTGGACCCATTAAACTAAACATTGAAAGACTCTTTTTTGGGAACGAACCCATCCTTTCTCAGGTTCATAAAATGTATGAGAATGGACTTGTCTTCGGATGAGCTACAACAAGTGTTTGTTACACTCTTTGAACTCATCAAAATGAAAAGAAGCACTCATCAATCATGATGGGGAAATTAAGGGAAGGGAATCAATTCATTTTGCAAATAAAGTGGCAGTTTGTCCTCACCTTTGAATATGGCACTTATCTGCATTTCATTCAGTCAATTGGGTATTCAGCTTGTCTCTGAGTCGATCCACTTTCATGAGTCATGTCACTCTTTCGAGTCTTTCAAATAATGCATTGTCCAGTGTCGCATTATGTTCCACCTCATAGATTCAATGCTGCCAAGTCTTTTGTCGTGTCGCCTGATGTTCAAAGGGAAATTGAAAATTTTCCCCTGCAGTCAAAACAACCTTTGTGCCAATACCTTTTGAGTCGGTCTTATGGTTACATTATATACAACATTCCAAAACTTTGTTTCAAGTTTTGTGTCATCGATGTGGGATTCATCATGGCCCTCCTTCGATGAGACTATTCATGTCGACATCATCTCATCATCCAGGAATTAATCTTAGAAACAAGTTTAGTACCTTGAGATCTGTATGCCTCAATGACATATTCTTTCACTCTCGACATAGGTTCACATCATTGACCTTTGATAGATAGAGTTGACTGAGTGTTCGACATCAAATCATCTATTCACACTTAGTAGATTGTACCAGGGTACCTTGGGAGTCATTGACATCAATGGTGATCTCCCTTGCACTTGTTAACGGTTCACATCATTGACTGGTAATCAAGTGGTTTCTTCCGTGTTCGACTTCAGATTATTGTAATCACATGGATAGAATTGTACTTTATGGAAGACGAGATGAAGACCCTGAGTATCTGTTGAAAGCACTCATATATTTCTCCCCAAGTTGCGATGGAGGATATTGTATGAAGTCCCAACATGGATCCACATTTGTATGGTCATGGTTTTGCTCAAATTTGTGTTCCATAGATCTACAGTGTATTTCTAGTAGCTATGTCCCAAGTTTGAGTCCTCTATCACATGGATCTACACTATATTCTAGTAGCCATGTTTCTTAATCTCTCTCATGGATATGCCTTGTATTTCTCTATAGCCATGATGAGGACACATTTTTTCATGGGTCAAAAGTATTGATCTATTTCAGATGCCTGGTTGATGATCTCCGATCAAGTCGATTCTTGCCTCAAAGTGATAACTTGCTCTTTCAAAGTTGTCGCCTATCGTATCCCTATAGCCTCATGATTTGGGGCGCATTCTATTACACATAAATATAATCATCATCATGTGATGATTGTTATAATAATCAGCCCATAGTTACCTACCTTAGACATTAATTAAATCATTTTTGTCTAATTACCTAGTTTCCTAGATTTCACTCTATTCCAGTTGCCTTCTACATGTCCTAGAAGTCAACAGATGCTAAAAATGAGTCATGGAGCACTTGGGAAACATCCTAGAAAACCATTTTAGCATGTCTTATTTATTCCAAATCCTCCAAAGCACATATCTACTTTTTCTGAAAAGCTGCCTGTTTTATTGAGATTTAAGGCAAAAGGAAAAGCTAGACTAGGTGTAGTTGACTTGTTTTTTGCCCACATCACCCTCCCTCATTTTATCCTAATAAAACATGTATGAGTTGTCTTTCCATCCCTTGTTAGCTTTCCTACTTGACTTCTCCAATTCGTGAGCATCTTCATGGATTTGGAAACTGCTTTATGCACCTATGGGGGATTTGACTAGATTTAGTAAGCCCGTTTTTTGACCTTTTCGAATGGCATCCTTATGCATTCAAATCTCTCATGTAATTATATATTGCAGCAGCCTATTAATTCACAAGGTTTTCCATTGTACACTTACTCAATATAGATTAGTGTTATGCTCCAATTTCAGTCTCCTTTGGTGTTAATTTTGCATGTTTGATTAGCAATTTTGTGAGTGTAATTGTTCTATCTCTTGGGTTCAATTTACACATGGTATCAGAGCCTTTATATATCGATTTCTATCCTTCCATATTGCTATTGCAAGTTCTACATCTTGACTGGGAGCATATTCCAGCTGACTGAAGTGCACAATTTCTGAGCTATGGACCAATCTTAGAAGATCATCTTGACTCCATTGAATTTCTTTGAATGGAAAGCTGAGATGGAGATATTATTGAGAGTAAAATGTCTTTATAGGGTGACTATGGAAAGTAAGGCAGATCCCAATGTAGCTACAAAGAAAATCAAATGGCACAACAGGAGGGATGAGGCCTATGGTCTTTTGTGTCTGAGCATTTCAAGAGACCTCCTCTTCCATCTTGATGGATTTACATCACCTAATGAAGTGTGGGAGAATATTGTAGAGATTTTTGGTAAGATATATGAAATGAGAGGACATCAAATCGAGAATGACCTAATCTCCTTGAGTCCTAGTAGCTTCAAATCCTTGCAAATCTATTTTTCCAAGTTTAAAGCCCTTGTTTTGCAGCTAAAACAGTGTGGGATCGAAAAGAAGGAAGAGAAACTAGTTTTGGCCATGATCTCTAAGCTTGGCCTTGACTATTCAGTGTTTTTTTTGACCTTCCATGCCACCAAGTTGACAGCTCGAGCCTGGAACATGCCTAAGCTTGTAGAGTTCATGGAATCCCTCACACAGGAACAAGATAAGTTGGTGATGATGGGCACCACCAAACCTTCCAAAGACCAATATTTGGTTGTTGGAGATTCAAGGGTGGATTCAAAAAGCAATAAAAAAGCTAAAAATACAACTTAGCAAAAGAGAGACAAGAACAAGTCTCAAGAGGAGCCCCAAGGTTCCAAGAAGAACTCCCAAAAGAAGAAGAACAAAGGAGAAATGAGCAAGTGCACATACTGTAGTAAGGGCTATCATCCTAAGAGCTCTTGTATGAAGAAGCAAATTGAAATGTTGACCCAACTCCTGGATAAGAATAACATCTCCCTTCCTGATTTCTCAAAGAAGAGGGAAGGAGGATCAAATTCAGAGGACAGAGAGAGAGTACATGCCTTGGTTGCTGGCACATCAAGCTCACCTAGCTTCATCATAGAATCTGGAGCTTCTAGACATATGGTTTCGAAAAAAGAGGCATTCTCCTCTCTTGACATGTCGAAAAGTCCACCAATAGTTTTGGGAGATGACTCTCTCACTGATAGTTTGGGGAAGGGAAGGATTGATCTTGACCATGGTAAGTTCAATAATGTGTTGTATGTTCCAGGTCTTGCCTCTAATCTCTTGTCAATGTATCAGATGACTCACACTGGGTCCCCAAAGAAGTTCATCTTCTCCCCTGATGATGTTGAAATCATTGAGATTTCGAATGGTAAAGTCATAGAAAAATTTGTTGTTGATCACACTTGGAAGGTATACATGTTTTCCCATTTTCTACCCTACTCAAACCCCTCTTCTCTTCTGATTCATGCTAATGAGGAAAGCAAGCTTTGGCATGAAATATTTGGCCATCTTAACTATAAGTATCTTTCTGATTTGAGTGAAAAAGGGTTACCAAAGATCAAGTTTTCTAAGGGAGTCTGTCAAGGTTGTATCCGAGAAAACACCTAGAGCACAAGTATGAGAGAACTAGTCATGAGAGAACCTCTGCACCTCTTGAGTTGATCCACATTGACATTGCTGGTCCATTTCCTCATATTTCCATAAGTCAAGCCAAATATGCACTGACCTTCATAGATGACTTTTCCAAGTATTGTTGGGTTCACTTCCTAAAGCATAAGTCTGAATTTTTTGACCTCTTCAAAGTCTCTAAAGCCTTGGTTGAAAACCAGTATGGGATGAAACTCAAGATCATTAGATATGACAATGGTGGTGAGAATGTCAAGTCTAATTTCATTTAGTATTGTAAATATGCAGGTATTTAGATGCAGCATTCGATCCCATACACACCACAGCAAAATGGTGTTGCTGAGAGAAAGAACAGGTCACTGAAGGAGATGGCAACCTACATGATGGAGGCTAAGAATTTGCCACCAAAGTTTTGTCCGAGGCTATAAGCTGTGCATCCTACATCCAGAATAGGGTGCCTTATAAGCAGCTTGATGGTATGACTCCTTTCAAATCTTGGAGTGGGCACAAGCCAGATGTGACCCGTTTTAGGATTTTTGGCTCAAAGGCTTGGGCTAGAATTCCAACTAAAAAGAGAAAGGATTTGCAGCCCCAAATACAAGAGCACCTATTTGTTGGGTATTCTAAATATTCAAAATGGTACAAGCTGATCCACTTGAGCACTAACAAATATTTCATTGAAAGAAGTGTTCAATTCCATGAAGAGCCTTTAGTAGCAGTTGAAGTTGGAGAGTCTTCTTCACCACCAGATCCATTGATTGTAAGTGGAGAGACTAATGAGTTTGTTGATTCGGATATGTCTGATAATGATGATTTGATTGCAGATATTAACAGTCCTACAACACCAAAATGGGAATCAAAGACCATTCATGCAGTTGGGGAACTAGCTGGAAATCCTAGTAACACTGGGAGAACTAGATCTCAATTTGAGAGTTCCTTTTGTGTGAAAGATCCTATATTTGCTAAGAAGTCCTATCTGATGGTTGAATCAAATCTACAGACATATGAAGATGCAACACATGATCCAAGATGTCAAATAGCCATGAAAGAATAATTCAGCTCGTTACAGAAGAACAACACTTGGGAACTGGTTGATTTTCCCCCACGGAGGAAGCCAATTCAATGTAAGTGGGTTTTCAAGACTAAGTTTGCTGCTGATTGTTCACCTTTGAAATATAAGGCAAGATTGGTAGCCAAGGGATACTCACAAGTACATGGTATTGACTACAATGAAACCTTTGCACTAGTGGCAAAGATGGACTCCATAAGGCTAGCTTTAGCCATTGCAGCTTCGAAGCAGTGGGAGGTACATCACATGGATGTGAAGTGTGCTTTCCTAAATGGAGATCCCACTAAAGATATTTACAAGCAGCAACCTGAATGGTTTTTTTCTAATCCATCTTTAGTGTGTAGGTTAAAGAAATCATTGTATCGGCTCAACCAAGCCCCCAGGGCTTGGTATGCCAAGATTGATGGCTTTCTGTTGTCATTGAGTTTTGTTCGATGCAAGTCTGATCCTAATGTCTATTTGAAGCTGATTCATGGTTCTTTGATTATTATTGTTATGTATGTGGATGACCTTCTGATTACAGGAAGTTCAAAGAAAGAGATTTCCTCCTTGAAGGATGCAATGAACCATGCATTTTCTATGACAGATTTGGGATTGTTGAGCCATTTCTTGGGTCTCAAAATTGCTCAATCCCAACATGGAATCAAAGTACATCAGTCCAAGTATGCCTTATATTTGTTGAACAAGTTAAAAATGAAAGATTGCAATCCAATCAAGACTCCTTTCCTTTCAGGAGTTAAGCTTAAAGAAGCAGGTCCTTCTCCTATGGTAAATAATACACTGTAAAGGCAGTTGATTGGGTGTTTGCTTTATCTTACACACACTCGACCTGATCTATCGTATGCAGTTAGCGTGGATTCAAGATACATGGATCAGCCTCATGACATCCACTGGAGAGCAGCCAAAAGGATCCTACACTTTGTTCAAGGAACAAAAACACATGGGATCTTCTACAAAGCAAAATTTGATCTTGATTTGATTGGGTTTACTGACAGTGATTGGGCAGGTGACAACACAAATCGAAAGTCAACATCAGGATATGTTTTCATGCTTGGAGAAGGACCAATCTACTGGTCAAGTAAGAAGCAGAGTGCCATAGCACTCTCATCTACAGAATCAGAGTATAGAGGAGTTGTAAATGCAATAACTCAATGTTTGTGGTTGCAAGGAATACTTGGAGAATGTGGCTTCGAATTAGAGTTTTCAATTATTATCTACTGTGATAATCAGAGCACCATTTGAATATGCAATGATCCAGTTCAAAGACAGCGAACCAAGCACATTGATATCCATATGTGTTACGGAGAGAAATTCCTATGGCTTGGGGTACCACAACAGACAGCTTAAATCCAGAAATCAATCCTTTCCTATATGCAAGAGAAACCAAACAACTAACACTAAAGGATCTCGATTTGTACCTTATTCTAGATAGTTGATGTAGATCCCCGTTGAGCTTTCCAACTTCAGCTTGAATTGATAAATTGCTTCCTCAACATTCAATAAACAAGACAAGCATGCTATATATAATTGTCTTAGCTCTACTCTAGCATATATAATCAATAACATATAAGCCTTTGAAATCATCCATGGATAAAATATTCATTCAAACATAAATTATTGGATAGGAAAAGATATTTCTATTAATATAAAATCAGAGATTACAATGAATACAACCTCTGTCGGCACGTCTATGAATCGGAGAAACCGAGTCCCCCACTTGGGCCTCCACCACTTCAATCCTCCATCTCTCGATAGCAAGCTCACAAGCAAAAGGAAAGCTTGGAAAGAACATGAAAGTGCTCCAAGGGACAAAGGGGATGCAGACTCAAGCACAAGTTCCGGCAACAATGGAATATAGTTCTCTTGCTCTCAATTCCTCATGCCTTCAATTTATCCAAAGGGTTCCTTATATAGCTCTTCAATGGGGTAATGAAAGGTCAAATTCGAGTGATCTCAAGGCATAGGGAAGGCCAGGAGACAAGTGAGTTGGATCCACATCAAGGAAACTCCAAAAGAATTTGGCATTTTTCACACATCCTGATGTACGTGGTTTTAGGGGTCAAACCCGCGTATATACACGTGAAAGGGTTTAAAAGTCGTGTATGGAAACTTTTACATGTTTTTAGGGATGATCTAGGAAACATCAAAGGAACAAAAATGGTCCATGGGGTCTAAGAAGTCTGCATAGGGACAGGGAAGGCCATAAAAGTGTGATTCACCATGTGGGGTAAAATCAGCTATAACAAATGCCCCCTAATGTGTGAGGTCAGAGGGGTCATACGATGGTCGAAATACATTATAAGTCCATCCCAGAAATGAAGTGATGAAGAACCCAATGGAAGAACCAGCCATCCAATCAGCACTATACAATGATACAACTCTATACATAAGTGAAAATACATATAGCAGTCCTGGATACATAAGAGTACAATGGCCATGAATAGGCATGATACAATATGACATATGTGGTCATCGCCACATACAATATACATAGATCAGAATCTCCATGATGAAGATATACAAAGGATCATGATCTCCATGAAAACTGAAGATATACAATAAATCAAGATCTCCATAATGGCTGGAAATGTCTGATATATACTAGAATCCAGTCACGAGAGCTGAGATCTCATGAACACTGGCACGATCAAGGAGGTAGCATATATGAGATGCCACCAATATGGAAGGTCTTCTACACAACCCGCTACAAGTACATGTCCTACTATGTGAATAGAGGTGTCGAGGTCGAACATAGTAGTCCATCGTCTAATTACTGGTCATTGATGTATATTGCTAATAGACGCGAGATCACCCACTGATAATGAAAATGGGAATCAATGTACTAGAGTGCAAACTAACAAGTGTGAATAAATGTGTTGAGGTCAACACTTGAGAGAATCCATCGATCAGGGGACATTGATGTATTCCCAAAAAATTGTTGATGGTGAGAGAACCTGCCACTAATGACTGCAAGTCTCAAGGCACTCAAAAATGACTGTAGATTCCTATCCCAGAATAAATGATATGAAGTTGACGGGATGAAATCCGCTGGAAGGAGGGCATTAAGGCATCCCCCATCATCCAACACGAGGTACTCAGCAAAGCTGTATAATGTGGAAGGAATCGATCATAAAGTGCATGAACCATTAACTATATCAGGAATGGCCGACATGCAAAGTCAAGATAACGGAGGAATGGTCGACTCAGGTTTCAACTTCCTTCGAAAAAGAGCATAACGGTGAATGGTGACTGAATGTAGGCAGCATAGACTCGATATGCAAAACTGGGACATCTCTGCGACACAGGAGGCATCGACAGAGGCTCCATAGGGACTGGAAGCTTAACCAATTGGTGGAGATAAACTCAGATAACGAGTACAGCTCCTAAAGTCAAACTATTAACCCAACCAATGGATGTGATATATAGTGCTCTGTTCAAAGGAGACATGACTCGACTGCTGCCAAAGATAACATATTTCCTTGTCCGGCTTTTTGGTTTTTTAATTTTTTTGGACTTTTTCAATTATTTGAAAAGCTTGAAAAAGAATAAAATTTCTTTTGAAGTTACAGACTAGGAGGAGACGAGTGTCAAATGGGAAAACAAACTAGTTCTAAGCAGTGGAACATACCTATGCTCAATGCAAGGATACATGTGTAGGATAGTCACACTCATGGTAAATTCCCCTCCCTATAAAAATAGGGAATCAAGCTGTAAAGGATATATAAAATGGCTCTGCATGGCTAGACACGAGACAAGCTCGGGCTATATGGATGATACTCAAAGTTAGGGAAGTCGGCATAAGGCTCAATAAGGTAGGCAAAGCTCATGATAATGCAATTACAACTTGACATAAGGGAGTTCAGGGGAAATAGGCCAGCAAATGATCAAGAGGAGTATGATGCTCTTGCGAAATGTCATGGCAATACTATACAACAGACTCCTACACCCTAAATGACAAAACTATTGGCATGGGCACCAAATGCAAATAAGGTGCTAACTAGGGTACCCATGTAAGTTCAAGCTCTACCAGTCAAATCATGCCAGTTCTAAAAGAACAAAAAGGTTCTGTGACAAGATAGAATGGGTTCGTGCCTATGATTATGATGAAACGGTCATAAGGTCATGCAAAACACAAACGGTGGTGAAACCTAACCTATATTCTAGTTTAGACATGATACTTGAAATCGGCACGAACAGGTCAAAACAATGGTTGAAACGGCGCTCAAAATGGTCTCCTACATCATATATTAGTAAAAAAGGGTCCAAAACTATAGAAAAGGGGGTAAAAATTTTTATAAATAGGAAAAAATTCAAAACATTATATAACATTTGAAATTTTTACCCAATTGAGCTCAAAAATTCAAACGCAAATTTCGGGAGATCCAGCCGAGGGAATTCGACACCATTTTTTCCAGGTAATTTCCCATGCCCTGCTCTTTCATTTTCATGTAAAATTTTCAATTTTCCATGGTCTATTTGGAATTCTAGGCCATCCTAAAGTGCGCGCATCGGCCCACGTGAAAATCAAGGATTTTTCCGCGTATAGGGCTGGATATACGCGGAAAAAGCCCTCAAAGTCACGTACATACGTGGTTGTTTAGCAAACAGTCGCGTATGTGGCCGCGGTCAATTTTTTTAAAGACTTATAATGACCCAAACTTGATTTAAATATGCAAGATGGTTCTAGAATGGAGAGAACATGAGCACTGGGATGTAGAAGAAGTAGTACGTGGTGATCTAATGGCACAACAGGCTCTTAGTGCATGCGAGCTCTACAAGTTTTGGTGTTTTGGTGGCTTAAGAACCAAACCAAGACTTTTACAGATGCTAGTAGACTACTGGGATCCTGACTCAGAGTCTTTCCAGATCAATGGGATGTCCCTCACCATAGAAGTTGAAGACATATACTTTATTACTGGACTTTCCCGATGAGGGGAGGTGGTGAACCTATGATCTCGCGGGCCTAGAGGTGGCCTCACCATTGATGAGTACATAGTCGTGTATTGTTATCTAGACACGGAGAAGGTCAGGAGTCAGATCCCAACTAACTCCATACAAGTGCTAGACCTAAAGGCCATACTACTAACACTTGGCAGGATAGCAGGGCTAGCTTCACTCCACTAGGCCTTGCGGCCTCTGATATTCTATGCAGTGAAGTGCATCAGACCCACGGTGTACGATTGGAGCACTGCACTACTGGGCAACATGAAACACCAACTCAGTGAGTGCAAGATGGGCAGAGTACGAAACTTCGGTTTCAGTAGCATACTGAGCACGCTTTTCTTTAAGCGTGTTCCAGGATTGAGCCCTAGAGTTGACGTTCCTCTTCACGTGGTTCGAGATCTGACCCAATAACGTTGGCCAGATGCGATGTACAGACTAGGTGGAGGTAGGGTGTCCAACCCCTATCCAGCTGAATTCTTTCCATGGTGGCGACGACAAATAGTTGCCATCGATGATTACCCCTATGCAGGGATAGATTTTCGGGGAGACCCCGACATGCCATTACCACCAGGATCGGCATACGATGACATTGGCAACGAATCCCCAACCCTATTTTTAATATTTTTGAGTTATTTAAAAAAAATTGTGTTTTTTGATATATGGAATCAAAAAGACATGTTTTTGTGTGACAACATATAGCGACATCTTATCATATGCATACAGATGTAGGACCATGGCGGCCTGAAGGATTCCCTCATCATAGATGAAGGGGAAGAGGAGATGACATTATGAGTGTGGATGCGGAGCAGGTGCTCCAAAGCATTCATACCAACCTCGTGCGGCTGACACACAGGGTACCCATGGTGCAGGTCAAGGACCTGCCTGAGGCCATGCAGCATCAGGTGGTGGGTGCGCCACGAGCATGGATGCGGTTGTTTAGACGGCTAGCTATAGCCGTGGTGACATTCCATGATCAGAACCCCCCTCCTCCCTAGGCTTAGATACCTGGGAGTGATACATTTTGTACTACTGTGTATTTATATTTTGGTGGCTCGAGAACCCCATTTTTGTATTATGACACTATGTATTACCACATTTTGGATGTTTTAATGAAAAACTTTTATGATGATCGGTTTATTTATTTACATGTGTAAAAATGTATGTTTGTGATGAGCTTATTGTCTATAAAACAAATGTCAATCTAACACGTAGTTAGCATATGAGTCAGCAACTTGATTATAAATTCTTGGAACATGTATGTATGTTATGTTTTCAAATTGTCGTTCTAACAATCTCTCTCACATGTAAGAATCTCCGTAATAATGTTGGATCTCTAACATGATACAAGACATTAAGTTGTGACACTACCAACTCCGAATCAAGACATACCTCAAGAGAGAGAACACCATGTGAAATGTAATCATGTAGAAGCTCGATAATGGCACTATATTCAGAAACATTGTTTGAAGAGGGCCGTAAACATACGCCTCCTAAAGACAATACCTGACCCGTAGGAGTATAAATCACCGAAGTAGCAGAGGCTGAGTGTTGAGTGTGACAGCTTGCACCATCCACAAATCCTATATATATGGAAGACTCCATTGACATCTACCATAAGAAACAGAAGCTAATCAACAAACCTGATCACCATAAGAAAGACCTATCTATGCAAAATGTTGTACAATAATATACAGTAGTCAGCCTTGGCTGAAAATCATGCATAGTAATTTTTACGATAGAGCCCATTTCTAGGCTCCACCAAGGTCGTCCCCTCATAATCTACTAGCTCATAAGCACCCTTCTATAATACACGTTTAACCACGTAAGGACCATGCCACATGGGGTTGAATTTTCCTGCCCCCAAGGGTTCTTTAGCTTGATCCCAGAAAAGGACCAAATGTCCTTCACTAAACCTCCTTGGACGGATATATTTATCATACTGGACCTTAACGCACCACTTATTTACTTCTAGAGCCACTAAAGCATCTCGGCACTGCTCATCAAGCTGCTCTAAGTGGACCAAACACTCCTCCAATGGGGAAGTGTCCGGTAAGAGCTCTATGGCTAGCTTCAAAGAAGGAATCTCGCACTCAACCGGCAATACAGACTCCACTCCATGTACAAGCTGATATGGAGAAAAACCGGTGGCAGTCTTAACCACGGTTCTATAAGCCCACAAAGTAGGATATAACATAATATGCCAATTGGTCTTGCTTTGTGCGATGGTTCGTTGGAGAATATACTTGAGTGATTTGTTCACTACTTCAACTTGTCCATTCGCTTGAGGGTAATAAGAAGAAGAATGCTCCTGCTTATACCCTAACTTTGAGGCCAACTCTTCCATCATACGATTCTGAAAGTGCCTACCATGGTCAGTGACAAGCTCTTTCAGAATACCGAACTGAGTAATAATCTAGTTGAATACGAAATGTGCGGCTGTCTCACCGTCGAATTTAACTGTACGCATAGCCTCAACCCATTTCATGAAGTAGTCAATAGCCACGATAATATGATGATGCCCCCCAGCTAAAGTTGGGTTGCAATCCATGAAATCAATCCCTCACTTAGTGAAGGGACCGACGATGATAATTGGATGTAATGGGGCAGGACGTGAGCACATATTATGTGTGAACACCTGGAAAGGGTGGCACTTATTGACCACATAAACACAATCTTTGAAAATCGATGGCCAGAAATAACTCACTCTCAAGCTTTTTTGGGCTGTAGAAAGCCCAGATAAATGACCACCACATGCCCCTCCGTGGCAATCATTCAGCACAAGCCCAGCCTCCTCATGAGTTAAACAACGATGTAAAATGGAATCTACCCCACGGCGGTACAATTTGTTATCCACTATGAGGTAATTCTTGGATATGTGATGTAATCGTCATCGTTCGATTGAATCGGTGGAGGATTTTTTATTGCATAGGTGCAATTTCTTCTTGATTCTTTGAATTCGGATTTGGGAGACTTCTGCTTCTGATATCTTTGTAGATTTTGTGCTCTGAGAGTTTATAACATGGCTGATGGAGGGATTAAGGTGAAGAAACCGAGACAAAGGAATTGAGGAATTTATTCACTCCAAGAAAGCTTTGACTTATTTTTTGCAGGTTGTTCTTGGATCTAGATTGCCCAGCTTGGGCTCGGCGTGTGGATATGAGGTGTCTTGGAGGAGAAAGCAGGGTTTAGTTGGCAGTACACATGGGTGCATTGACTGGTCTGTCTGGTGAGGGTGAGCTACAGGTGCTTCCTAGGTAGCTTCTGGCGGTGTAGTGTGGCGTTTCTGGTGGGGTTTTTGTAGGTGGAGTTTCTTTCCTGTCAGAGGAGATTTTGCTTGTTCGGTGATAGGGTTTGGTGATCTAGCATTTTTTAGGGGCTGTCTGGGGTCGCATGGAGGAAGAGGTGGATTACACCTCAGATGGGGTTAGAGAAGGAGAAATTTTTGTTGGTGGAGCTGTTAATGCTGAGATGGTTTGGTCGAGAGTTTTATCTGGTCCTGACATGTCAGGAAGGGGGTCAGAGGTCCTTTCTGGGCCCGAGGGTGAGCTGGGCATGGATGGGAATTTCTTTGAACGACCTACTTCTGCTAGGGTTTCTTCTCCGGTAGCTTCTATGGGGCTATAGGGTATAGAGGTGACTTTTAGGCCCTTTGAAGGTTTGGATACTGACAGGCCCGACTTAGCTGGCATTCTGGGTCAGAATCTACAACCCCAACAAGGGCTTTACTCAAACTTCCCCTTATCTTCAAAAGATCAGCGTGCGGAGGGTTTACATCCTTTGTTTAATGGCTATGACCTGGGACAAGGTTGTGGAGGACCAGAACTACCCAGGGCTCTTTTTTCTAGTGGACAAGTTGCGGTTGCCCCGAGTGGTGGAGATATTTTACCAGAAGTTGAATAACTGATAGCTCCCCGAACAGGGATTTCAAAGAAGGTTGTCTTACATAAAAAACTCCCTAAGACTGTTAAAGAACAGAAGAGAAAGGATAAGTTAGTGTTGGGGGTGGATGTATCGATGGAGGAGGTGGAGGATTTCTCTCTTACAGCTATGGTTGGTCATGTTTGGGGCAATAGGTTTGGTCGTGGATTCCTTCAGCGTTGGGCGGCTGAGCAGTGGAAGAATCAGGTGTCATCAACTCCAGAAATCCGGGTTTTGACAAAAGGATGGTTTTCCTTCATTCTAAAAAACAAAGGGGAGGTAGATGCAGTGTTAAGTCGACATTGGTCAATGCTGGGCGTCCCTATTGTTCTGAGAAGATGGTCTCCCTTTTTTTACTCAAAAACGGAAAAGATTGATAAAGAACCGCTGTGGGTGAATCTTCCAGGGTTCCCCATGAATTTGTGGAATGAAACTTGTTTTTCCGAGATTGGGAATTATCTTGGTGAATATGTCTGTTCGGATTATTCCCATCATGAGTCTGGCAAGTACACGGTGGCTAATATTTTGGTTAAAACCGACCTACAGCTGGGGCTCTCTGCTGAGATAATTGTTCAATCCAAGGATGGGGACTTTGTTCAAATTCTAGATTATGTGGGGGTGCCACGTTCATGGTCATCTAGTAGCTAGTTTTCCTTTACCTTTTCAGGCTAGTAAGCCATTGATTGATGAAGTTGCTGTAGGAAGAGCAGATCCTATGTCAAAGGTGGTTTCTCCGGAGGCGGTGGCTGAAGGTGGTGGGCCTGTTATTGATAGGGGGGTGACCTCTGATATTGTGGTACCATCTGACATCAGTGGGCTGATTGGATCGAAGGTAAATCTGCCACCTTTGGTGCACAATGGTTTGGAGATTCCTGGGAGTGCAGATTCAGTTGCTGAGAGGGTTTTGTTGTGCACCCTGACTCCAACATCCCGGGCCAACACCAGAAAGCTACAGGAGAAGTCCATTATACAGCGAGGTTTATCTGCGATTTCCTCGGCTAGTTCAGTCATACAAGTTTCGGTAGCTCCATGTCGGTTTCCAGAAGTGGATAGTGTATTCATGTCGTCCATTGTATCAACCAATAATTCTACTAGCTTTGAGGGCCGAAGTATACGTTATGCCCTTAGAAGTAGGGAGATTATAGCAGAAGGAACGGGGGGGAAGGGACTTCCTGTCTTGGCTAATGGTGTTGGGGGGAAAGGTCGGGGTAGAAAATCACTATTGTCTAAACCTCAAGATCGAGCTAAACTGGATGTAGTGATGGGCAAACAATCTTCAATAGAGTGGGCACTTAGAGAAGTGAAAGCCCAGGAAGGGGGTTCCCCATGATTATTTTGTCCTTCAACTGTCGTGGGTTGGCGAGCCCCATTAAAAAATTGTCGCTAAGGAGGTTGGTGGATTTAAATCAACCGGATATATTATTGTTGCAAGAAACATTGGGTGGTAGTGAGGATGTAGTTCAGTCTTTAGAATCTTTGCTTCTTGGATGGAATTTTGTTGGAGTAGATGCTCGGGGGCACTCCGGAGGGCTGGCCTCAGGGTGGAAGGTGAAGAATTGTAGGTGTGCTAGTTCGTGGGGAATCTCTTCTGGTGTTGGTTTGGAAGTTTGGGATGCTGAGATTGGCAGGATGTTCACGGTTCTTAATATCTATGGGCCATATTTAAATAGGGTTGGATTCTGGGACTCTTTGTTAAGTATGGAACTTTTTGATGGAAGGGAGGTGGTTTTGGGTGGGGATTTCAACCTTACTCTGGGGTCTTCTGAAGTGTGGGGGCCTCGAGCTGTTATGGATTCTTTAGCAAATTTTTTCTTTCATGCCTTTTCCAGGAAGGATCTTCTTGACATTATACCTCCTAAGTTAACCCCGACTTGGAGGAATAAAAGAGCGGGGGATCAAAGGGTGGCAAAAAGACTGGATAGATTTTTGGTGACCGAAGTGTTGGCTCTGGGGGTTGATGTTGTCAAGCAGTGGGTGGGGTTAGGTGGGATTTCTGACCACTGCCCCATCTTTCTGGAGTTAAGAGGTAGAAGGAAAAAACCTCCAAGCCCTTTCAAATTCAATCCTAGCTGGTTGAAGGAGGAGGATTTTCTTAAGTTGGTTCAGGATCAGTGGGTCCATCGTCCACAAGATTCTCAAGAGCATGCGGGTGTTCATTTTCATCATAATCTCAAGCGAATTAAAGAGGTCACTATTTCCTGGGCTCATGAAAAAAGGGTGAAAGATGATCAGACTCTGCAGGATGCTGAGTTGAATATAGATAGGATTCTTAATAGTCAGGGAATGGGTTATCTGGATGACCAGCAAAAAGGTGAGTTGATGGAGTGGGAAAAACGAAGGAATGTGATTCTTTGTGAGATAGAAGAGATGTGGAGGATGAAAAGCAGGGTGATTTGGCTTCATTGTGGTGATGAGAACTCAAAAATTTTTCAAGCATATGCTAAGGGGAGAAAATTCACAAACTTAATTTGGGAATTATCTTCGGCCGAAGGGGAACAGGTCTCCAGCTTTGATGGATTGGCAGAGTTGGGTGTTACACATTTTGGAGATTTATACACTGCACAACCTGGGGCCTCCATTGCGGAGGTTCTTCGGGTGGCTCATCTTTTCCCTCGTTTTGTGGGGGAGGAAGATAATAGGATGTTGATGGAGGAGGTATCGTAGATTGAACTCTCGCTGATAATGCATTCCTTTCAAAAAGATAAAAGCCTAGGGCCTGATGGCTGGCCTATAGAATTATTCTTAGGATTCTATGACTTCTTCGGGGAGGAATTATTGAATGTGGTTGAAGAATCGCGCAAGGATGGGTTTATTCATGGCCCCTACAACTCCACTTTTATAGCTCTTATTCCAAAAAATGATAAGCCTGAAAGTTTTGATGAATTCAGACCTATCTCTCTCTGCAATTGTATATATAAGATCATCTCTAAGGTTATTGCAAAGAGACTCAAGAATATTTTGTCTCAGCATATATCTAGTGAGAAATTTGGTTTCTTGGAAGGCCGTCAAATTCATGAGGCCATTGGAGTTGCACAGGAAGGATTACACACTCTGAAAGTGCAGAAACAGAAGGGTGCCGTGATTAAGATTGATCTCTCAAAAGCATATGATAGGGTTAGTTGTCTCTATCTCTGGATGCTACTAACTCACCTAGGGTTCTACTACGAATTTATAAGATGGATTATGGCCTGCATCACTACGGTGAGCTTTGTTGTACTGATCAATGGTTCTTCTAGTCCTTTCTTCCAAGAAGGAAGGGGTCTACGTCAGGGATGCCCCCTCTCTCCGTTGTTGTTTCTCCTTGTTGCTGAAGGACTCAGTCGTTTTATTCTGAATGCAAAAGCTGGTGGCTCCTTTCGAGGCATCTCCATTACACAGGTATTGTTTATTACACATCTTCTTTTTGTTGATGACATATTGATATTTTGTGATGGAACGAGACAAGATATTGGTAAGGTGGTTGAAGTTCTCAATTTAGTGCAATTTGCAGCGGGTATGTTAGTAAATATTGACAAATCTACAATCACATGCTCAAATTTAACCGAGCAGGAGATACAAAGATTGGCAAACAGACTGCCTTACAGGATATTGGATATTGATGATGGTTTAAAATACCTTGGTTTTTACTTGAAACCGAATGCTTATTTGAAGGCTGATTGGCGCTAGTTATTAGCAAAATTAGAAAAGCGTCTTCATGGATGGAGTCATAAATGGATTTCTCGGGCAGGAAGGTTGGTCCTGGTTAAATCAGTTCTGGAAGCTATACCGGTGTATTGGCTATCTCTAGCTTGGATCCCCAAAGGTGTTTTGGAGCAGATCCGAAGGTTGTGTTTTGCCTTTCTTTGGAAGGGTAAGAGTGATAATAGAGCATTGGTTTGGGTCAGATGGGAAAAAATTGTTGTTCCAAAAGCACTGGGAGGATGGGGGTTAAAGAATATATTTCTGTTTGCAAAAGCTTTGGGGGCCAAAGTGTCATGGCGTCTTATTCATACACAAAGTCTTTGGACAAGAGTGGTTTAACATAAATATATTGCCCCTCTCACTCTTCTTGAATGGATAAGGCTGGGTAACAAGTCTAGGGCAAATTTCTCTGTGGGCTGGAAAGCAGTGGTGCAGCATTTTAATTTGGTAGGTTCTGGATTAGTGTGGAGGATAGGAAATGGGAGACTCATTCGTATTGGGATGGACCCTTGGGTTGGCTGTAGGGGAGCACATGTAATTCCTGAGGCTTTGCGGAATATTTTGGCTGCTAGAGGCTGTCATTTTCTGGCTGATGCAGAGGATCCTGGATCATCTACTCTTTGGCATCAAGGGTGGATTTCGGCACAGTGTCTTGATATTCCTGATGAGTTGCAGGGAGATTGGGAGAATTTTCTGAGAATTTTAAGACATTCAAATATTAGACTGACCAATAGGGTTGATGAACTAATCTGGGATCATCATCCCTCTGGCTCATATTCCCCAAAAAATGGATATATCCAGCTGAATGTGGAAGTACATAACAGGGATTTGGTGTGGTGGTGGAAAATTCTGTGGAAATTAAAGTGTCTGGGTAAAGCAAAATTATTTTTCTGGGCTATTCTGGAAAATAAGGCTCCAACCTGGGACATTCTACAAAAATATTTTCTCCAAGGTCTGGGGTTTTGTTCCCTATGTAGGGATGCGGATGAGACCATTTCTCATCTTTTTGTTCACTATCGGTTTTCTCAGGCAGTTTGGGCTGATATTTGCAAATATTTGGATTACAATGTAAGGTGGCAGGGAGAGAGCGTTCTTGAAGCGTTTCATTTGTGGTGGTCGGATCAAAAGGCCTCTTCCATCTGGGCTTTCCCCTGTATATTCGTCTGGGGTATATGGATCACCAGAAATAAGATAATATTTCATGATTGCAAGGTCCCGATGGAGACCATTGTGGCACAAGCTGTGGCAATTATACAGCACTTCAAGGAACCTGTCAAAGTGATTAAATTTCGACCTGTGCGTGAGGAACAAATTGACATTTCCAGGCCATGGGCTTATTTTGATGGGGCTTCACAAGACCATCAATCGTTGTGTGGAGGAGGGGGCGTCCTTTTCAAGTCTGAGTTCCATTATTTTCATATTGTGGTTGGTTTGTGGCAGGGTTCCAATAACTATGCTGAACTTATGTCTCTTAGGCTGTTGATGTTATTTGCATTAGAACAAGGATGTCTATCATTACAGATATTTGGTGACTCCATGTTAGTTATCGACTTGGTAAAGGAGATAAAACAATGTCATGTGATGGTTCTTTTACCAATTCTGGAGGAGGTGATCAGGTTAAAGCAATCCTTTAATCAAATTACATTTTCTCATGTCTACAGGGAGAGAAATGTGATGGCCGACCAGCTTTCCAAAGAAGCGACGTAGCAGCATTTGGCATTTGGTAATTGGAGGATTACTATACACTCACCAGAGGGCTCCTACAGTTACTATCATAGACCGTTTCATGAATGTTTTGAGACACAGAATTGAGCCGTTGCTCATATTTTGATTGACCAGTGATGGTTTTATTTCTTTTATTTCTGTTACAGTACTTGCTATCTATATGCAGGTGGTCAGCAGTATTCTTTGAAATAGGATTGCGTGAGATTGCTTTGGAGGACGCTAGTGTTTTGCAATGGCTCAATTCGGGTGGGCCAGGCTGAAATCTGTCCAATGAAGCATTCAAACTCAGCGATTGAATATGTGTAGTTTAAGCAGGCCTGGCTCATATATTTTTGGAGAAGAGCTTAGAGGAGTGGAAGAGGAGAGAGCCTTGTCTTCAACATCTGTAGTTGATGTTAATCTTCACTTGGGTCACACTTTTAGCAGGGATTGATATCATGATATTCATGGATTTGGTTCTCTGTTTGGTTTTACTGGTTTTGTATATTTGGTTCTTTGTTTGTTCAGTATGGGACATTTGATATGATGATCATTTGTGACAGTAAATTTGTGACAATGTAGGGATCTTAGTGATCCTTTTACATGTGCAGAATGTAATTTTTTCTTTTATGAAATAAAATTACGACTTTTTCCGAGGAAAAAAAATCGCCGTCGTTCATTCCATGAAAGGCGAGTAGGGACCTTCAATGTTTGTAAATATATGATAATGTCTCCATACCATGGATCCAAAGTTGAGATCAAGAAGATGTGCTCATCGACAAATGTATCTTCACAAGCCTCCTCCTCCTCCTCGCTCGGGAAATCAGATATAAGCTCCGCAAAAATCAATGACTTCTTTGATTTTGCCGAAAAAAACTCGAGATCGAATTCTTGCAGGATGAAAATCCACTTATTATACTTCCCCCGATCATCCTTCTATTGAGGATGAACCGAAATGGATCGACATGGGCAACCACCAAGGTCTGGTGAAGGAAAATATAGTGTCTCAATATTTGGACCACATGAACGGTAGCTAAGGCAAGCTTCTCCACATGGGAATAATGGATATCTGCATCTATAAAGTTCTGGCTCAGATAATATATGACATGCTCTTGGAGCTCCTCATCCTCTTGAACCAAAACCATACCACTCATCTCCATGGCCGCAGCCACATAAAGTAGAAAGTCATGGCTATAATCGGGTGGACTAATCACCAGGGCAAATGGTAAGGCTCGCTTAAGCGCATCAAAGGACTCCTGGGCTCGCTCATCCCAGCAAAAGGTAGTGTCCTTCTTCAAAAGATGCATAAATCCTCTAGTCAAATTGGCAAAATTCACAATGAATCTCCGTAAGAAGTTTTCCATGCCTTGCAAACATTGCAGATGTCTAATGTTTCTCGGGGGAGACAATTGAAGTATTTCCTCAACCTTCAAAGGGTCAACTCTTATACCCTCTTTGGAGTTAATTAACCCTAATAAGTGACCAGAATTCATGCAAAAGATGCACTTGTGAGGATTTAACCTGACCAAATAATGGCAGCACCTTTCGAACACTAATCTCAAATGGTAGGAATGATGCATTATCATACGAGAATGAGCAGTAAGGTCATCCAAAAAGACTTCAAAAATCGATTTGAGATCATGGAAGATCAAGGTCATAGCCTGCTGAAAAGTGGCTCCGGCATTTTTAAGGCCGAAAGGCATCTTCCGATATGCAAAGGTACCCCAAGGACAAATAAAGGCAGTCTAATGTTGGTCCTCGGGTTTGATCTATATCTGATTGTATCCAAAAAATCTGTCCATAAAAGAGAATACCTCGCTTCCTACACACTCATCCAAAATCTGATTGATAAATGATGTGGGAAAATTGTCTTTAGGACAGGCACGATTCAAGTCATGGAAATCAGTGCATATGCGGATCGTTCCCTACTTTTTATCAACCGAAACGGGGTTTGAGACCCACTCTGTCAAGGGAATGAGATAGATAAAACCGACATTCAACAGTTTTTCTATCTCAGCCTTAATTGCGGGTGCTTTCCTAGGATTCACCGCATGCAAGTGTTGTCGAACAGGCTTAGCATTGGGATAAGTTTTAATCTCATGTTCAATAATGCGAGGGTCGATCCCTGGAATTTCCTCATATGACCAAGAAATACATCATGAAATTCTTTGAACAGCTTGAAGGACTAGGCTCTACAACACATCCAAGATTAACTTTGTATGCTATCATAGTTGCAGGCAACGGCACGTCCGTTTCGATGGGCTCACATGAAGGATTCGGTGTAGGAAGAATCCAAGGATCTTCCATATGGGTTGTGCGAAAAGACATCGATCTCATAGATGGCGAAGCCTCACCGGAACTAGACCCTATCATAAGGACAGATGCAGGACAACTAAAGCTTCCCATAAGGGATGGATACATGCCCACACCCACACTCCCAGTTGCCAGCTGAGAGTGCTGGACAATTAGGATAGAAGTTCCTGAAGATGCGGCAACAGGCATATTCTTGAATGATGTTTGATCAATCGTAACTATCTTCCCATTAAATGGAATGCATACAACTCTAAATAGAGAAGAAGCTACGGCTTGCATACTATACATACAATTCCTTCCCAGTAACAAATTGTTGTCGAGGGGCGCATCAACCACCTCGACCTCTATCGCAATGGTCTTCCCTCCCAAATAGACCTTAAGAGAAGGAAGAATGCCATGCGGTCGAAACAATCTTCCATCAAAAGCAGTCAACATGGTAGTGGATTTAGACAACTCAGGGGAACCCAAACCATTCCAACATGCCAAAGACATCATAGAAGCAACAGAACCTTTGTCAATCACAGTGTGTTTGACAGTCATGTTAAGACATTCTACGTGAACCAAGAAAGACACATAGTAAGGCAAGAGAGGCTGAAGTCCCGCGGTTTCAAATTTGATGACAGAGGAAGAATTATCATCATTAACACCGAGAGGAGAAAGCAAATCTTTCCTTTGCGAAGGACAACTCTGAAGTACTTCAAGTGCAGACATCGCACAAGGAGTGTGGCCCAAATCATTGACAACATAATAGTTCTGGGTGGCTCGAGCATTAGGATTGTGCCCCGAACACTTAAGGACTCCCTTAGGAATGCAAGGAGCAACTTTAGGTTTATCCACAGGTTTTTCAATATGCAAAGGACTCTCAGGTGGAGCAGGTTCCTTTCCGAGGTCTGGTTGTGACGAACCATAGTCCTTCGCACGAGTCACAACCTTAGTAGCACGCACCATATTGATGCAACCATGACCACTACAAGCTTCTAGCGGATCTTGATCCCCACCAGATTGATCATGGGTCCTCGAGTTCATGTTTTTATTATGAGGTAAAGGGTTGGTCAACACAGCTGGGCCCTATGCTATGAACCTCGAGGCTTCTTCTATCCGAGGGCACAAGTGAGTGAGGTGGTCCTCCTTACATAACTTGCAAGGAAACTTAACCTTACATTTAGGCTGCTTGTCCCACCCAGCATTTTGAGCGTTCTTGTCATTAGAATTGGAATTTTCATTCTTATTCCCACCCTTGCGATTGTTTTTACCCTTCTTTTTATTCCTTCCAGGTTGTCGGTTACCCTTCTGGTCCAACGATTGTACCGAAAGCACATTCGTCGTTTGGGTGGGTTGAGACGACGCCATGGCTTGTCCCGAGGAAGATTGGTTGATAGATAATTGACTGACTTTTTTCACAACCGAATCCATAGGTTTGGTACTTGTACAACCAACAATTCCATCGGCATGTGGTCCAGGTTTGACCTTAGGGTCGAAACTAGAATGCGGAACATTAGGAATGATCTCATATAACAAACCAAATTGAGCATAAATCAAGTCCAATTCCTGTGCCCTAAAAATGTCTTGTTCCTTGTTCTGAACTCTAGATGTAGAAACACCCTTTGCTATATAAGGTAGTAACGATTTAAGGAACCATTCAAGGAGAAAGTCAGGTGGTATGAAGGCTTTAATCAATCGCTTCCATTTACGCCACTCTTGGATATGATTTGAAATATGCGTGGCTTTATCTTGCCTAAATGTCGACAAGAGTTCAGTACCAATGTCGTAATGCACTGGTAGCTGGAAGTGGTTGAGAAAAGTCATAGTTAGGTCATCAAACAAAGCAAATGCCCCCCTAGGTAGCTCTATGTACCATTTCGCAGCAGGCCTTGTGAGGGTGCATTGAAATAGCCTTAAACAGATCGAATCATCGTGTAAGGAGTTAGAAGAGCACCATAGGTGAAATGTCATAACATGTTCACTTGTATCTTCTCCTGGTTTTCCCTTGAACTTGGGAATGTCCGAGGGAAGCTTCGTAGGGACAGTTGGCCAAGCCAGGTCATAAGATACCGGATCGTTCGTTAGTATTGACAAGTCAGGAAGATTTAACGTTGTGAGGAAAGGGAGTCTAGGTTGAGCAGGTCTATGAGGCACTCCCTGATAATTTTCGTTCACATAAGACTAATGACCATAACCACCATGGCCATGGCCATAGTATCCTCCTCCTGTTGGACCCATGTAGGGTGGCATGGAAGCACCATAATGTGGTGCACCTTGACTATGTGGGGCTACAAAGCCATAATTTAGAGAGTAAGCGGGTTGTTGATACCCGTACCCATAAGGTGAATAACTTTGTGCATACTGCGGTCCATAATATGGTCCATAAGAAGCCCCATGAGAAACTCCATAAGTAGGAATAGATGTTCTGGAAATAGCAATATGACCTCCATAAGTAGGAATACGACCTCCTGATACAATAGGAGGTACTTGAATTTGAGACACAACTACGTGAGTAGTAGCAGTATGCACATGACTCATAACAACATTTTAACCCGAAGGACCACATCAATGTGGGGGAGGAATAGCATTCAAAGAACTAGGAATAGAGGACGAAGGGACATGTGAAATCACATAAGTGGTATTCCTTATAGTCACTCGTCTAGGCTTTGGTATCCGAATAGGACTACTAGCACTAGGTCTAGGACAAACATGTGATGTGACCTCCACCGTCAGGATGGAGGGTGCAATATGACTTGAGTTCCCAAATCTCTCCACATGGAAGTGACTAAAAATGCCCCCAGGAATAATGTTAGGTTCAAACTTCGACTCGGCATGCGGTACCGAATCATGTATAGGAATACCAGACATATCATAACTACCATAACTAGTGCTCGTAGGTTCATGATGAGTCTCGTCGCCCGGCATCCAATATCAGCGACCTGAAAATGAGGGATCATACCTAGAGTGTGTAGGTACATCGTGTGAAGGATCATACCCAGAGTGTAGGTATATCAGGTGAAGGATCATATGTAGGGGTAGTCTCTTCTTCTTCAACCTCATGAAGTGAAGAAGGTACCTCAAGAATTTCATCTTCATGATCTCCCATCGTGTGTGAATCAATGTGAGAAGTAGTCCACCTGGACCGTCTATTTCTCTCTCCCAAAGGAGGAGGAAATGTAGAAGGCAAAAGTCCTGCTAAATGATGAGAATGGCAAGGTGCCACACCCGAATCCACAATGACTCTAAAAATGAAAAAGACTCTCTAAATTACACAAACCCTAAGTGAGCTAACGTGCACAGAGCATACACCAATATAATCTAAAGCCAACCATAAGCAAACAAGGGTAGGATATGTGAGCTCCCAAATGAATCCGGTATGTCTCTCCTAGGAGAGGCTTGAGACTCCCATACACAACAAGCAGAGATTCGTAACCAATTATTGTGGCCCTCAGCTTCAACACATATAGCGACTGTGATGTTCGACCCCAACCTGGCCGGGACACCTACAGAATAACCCCTACAAAGTACCCCCTTGATAACCTAGATAAGGCAACTAAGGTCACCTCAATATAATCAATGCTTAGGCGAACAGTCGCAGGCAGGATTGACCGTATGGGCAGGGTAACAAAGCCCAAAACTCTCGAAAGAGCCCCCAGATACGAATACAATCCTAGAAATATCTCCGGTGCTACTCAGTTATGACTAGGGGTCATCCCAATCAATAACCGCTCACACTGCCTTGTGCTTAACTCCCTTGTAAGAGCAAGATCCTGAGAAACACTAATTATACCAAGGAATTTCACACTCTCAACTAGACAGACACATACATGTTGTTGTTTAGTGGTCTTGGAGAATTTACTCACAATGAACTATTCCAAGACCCTAAAACCTAATCTTGTTGGTGTACCCTATCAAAGAAAATAGTGTAATCCATTTTAATTAAGTGTTGATTTTATTTGGCTTTATTACTTAAAAAAGGTAGATGGTCATGCAACCAATGGTGTTATGACGCAACATGAAGTAAAATGCACACCTAACAATCAATGCAAATGCATTGTGTTGAATGAAAAATAGGGCATGCTACTACGTGAAATGCAAACAATTTCTTCGAATGTCAAATGCAGCTGTTCATATATGAAATCCTAACTAGTACTTCTCTAAGCAAACCTAGTGCAAGTACCATGCAAAGTGCAAAGTGCAATGCATAATGATGCAAAGAAGCAAATATTTTTGGATTTTTTTGAATAAAAATGAGATACTAAAGCAAAATAATGATTCTACTACCCCTAGACTCGGTAAGCACAATCAAATAGCACTCACACAAAGTACTAAGGAAGAAGAAATTTAATGCACTAATCCCAAAACAAAAAATCAAAAAATGCAATCACAAGAACATTCTTAAAAAAGAAATTTACCCTAAAAAAGATGTCTCTGGTCAGAACCAGGGGTGTAAACAGAGTCTAACAGTATCAAAGGAGACTCAACAATCATCAAAATTCACCCAGTAACAATCTATCTTCCTCTAGAAGGAAAAACTAAGGGCATACACGACTGTTCTTAGTAAAACTGCGTATGTACGCGGATATAGAAGTCAAAGCCGCATGTATACGCGACTGTGAGTAAAAAAACTCACGTACAGGAAGAGAAATGTATAAAAATGAAGGCAAATAGATCAACTGAGACAAAATTCACACTAATCAAACACTACCAGGCAAACATGCCCCCATACCCGACTCAAAAACAGAGAAACAAAAGCAATTCAAGAACATTGAATGCTGATTAAAAAACCCCAAAGGACAACTACTAGGAACTCCCTAGCAGAGTTTCCAATTCTGTTATGGAGAGAAATTCCTATGGATTAGGGTACCACAACAGACAGCTTAACTCCAGAAATCAATCCTTTCCTATATGCAAGAGAAACCAAACAACTAACACTAAAGGATCTTGATTTGTACCCTATTCCAGATGGTTGATGTAGATCCCTGTTGAGCTTTCCAACTTCAGGTTGAATTGATAAATTGGTTCCTCAACATTCAATAAACAAGACAAGCATGCTATATATAATTGTGTTAGCTCTACTCTAGCATATATAATCAATAACATATAAGCATTTGAAATCATTCATGGATAAAATATTCATTCAAACATACATTATTGGATAGGAAAAGATATTTCTATTAATATAAAATCAGAGATTACAATGAATACAACAAATTCGCCAATTCTGTTATGGAGAGAAATTCCTATGGCTTGGGGTACCACAACAGACAGGTTAACTCCAGAAGTCAATCCTTTCCTATATGCAAGAGAAACCAAACAACTAACACTAAAGGATCTTGATTTGTACCTTATTCCAGACGGTTGATGTAGATCCCCATTGAGCTTTCCAACTTCAGCTTGAGTTACTAGCAGAGTCGCCACTTCTGTTATGGAGAGAAATTCCTATGGCTTGGGGTACCACAACAGACAGCCTAACTCCAGAAATCAATCCTTTCCTATATGCAAGAGAAACCAAACAACTAACACTAAAGGATCTTGATTTGTACCTTATTCCAGACGGTTGATGTAGATCCTTGTTGAACTCCCCAGCATAGTCACCAATTTTGTTATGGAGATAAATTCCTATGGCTTGGGGTACCACAACAGATAGCTTAACTCCAGAAATCAATCCTTTCCTATTTGCAAGAGAAACCAAACAACTAACACTAAAGGATATTGATTTGTACCCTATTCCAGACGGTTGATGTAGATCCCTGTTGAGCTTTCCAACTTCAGCTTGAATTGTTAAATTGCTTCCTCAACATTCAATAAACAAGACAAGCATGCTATATATAATTGTGTTAGCTCTACTCTAGCATATATAATCAATAACATATAAGCATTTGAAATCATCCATGGATAAAATATTCATTCAAACATACATTATTGGATAGGAAAAGATATTTCTATTAATATAAAATCATAGATTACAATGAATACAACCTTTGTCGGCACATCTGCGAATCGAAGAAACCGAGTCCCCCACTTGGGCCTCCACCACTTCAATCCTCCATATCTCGATAGCAAGCTCAGAAGCAAAGGGAAAGCTTGGGAAGAACACAAAATTGCTCCAAGGGACAAAGGGGATGCAGACTCAAGCACAAGTTCCAGCAACAATGGACTATAGTTCTCTTGCTCTCAATTCCTCATGCCTTCAATGTATCAAAATGGTTCCTTAGATAACTCTTCAATGGGGTAATGAAAGGTCGAATCCGAGCGATCTAAAGGCATAGGGAAGGCTAGGAGACAAGTGAGTCAGATCCACATCAAGGAAAACTCCAAAAGAATTTGGCCTTTTGCACACATCCTGATGTACACGGTTTTAGGGGTCAAACCCGCGTATATACACGAGAAAGGGTTTAAAAGTCGTGTATGGAAACTTTTACATGTTTGTAGGGATGATCTAGGAAACATCAAAGGAACAAAAATGGTCCATGGGGTCTAAGGAGTCTGCATAGGGATAGGGAAGGCCATAAAAGTGTTATTCACCATGTGGGGTAAAATCAACTATAACAATATGCACTACATCAGACAGCTTGTGCATGATAGTACCATTCATCTACTCTTTTGTGCATCTTTAGAAAAAGTAGCAGACATATTCACCAAAGTTTTTTGTGAGAAGACATTCAGCAGTCTCAAATCACTGCTGGGGATTGTTGATCATGCTATGAAGCATGATTGATGACAAAATTTCCAAATTTTGTTTTCCTGTCCATGTTTAAGGGAGGATTTTCCCACTAGGTTTTTGCCTCTTTCCTTGGTTGTATGGACAAGCAGTATGTAAACGGTGACTAAGCCTTGTTTCTAGGCCCTATAGTTTTCTGATATTTACTCATAAAGTCAGGCTTAAGGGAGGGTGTTAGAATAATCAACCCATAGTTACCTACCTTGGACATTAATTAAATCATTTTTGTCTTATTACCTAGTTTCATAGATTACACTCTATGTTAGTTTCCTTGTACATGTCCTAGAAGTCGACACATGCTAAAAATGAGTCTTGGAGCGCTTGGGAAACATCCTGGAAACCCATTTTAGCACATCTGCTTTATTCCAAATCCTCCAAAGCACATATCTGCTTTTTCTGAAAAGTTTCCTATTTTATTGAGATTTAAGGCAAAAGGAAAAGCTAGACTAGGTGTATTTGACTTGTTTTTTGCCCACATCATCCTCCCTCCTTTTCTCCTAATAAAAGCATGTATGAGTTGTCTTTACATCCCTCATTAGCTTTCCTACTTGACTTAGCCAATTCGTGAGCATCTTGGTGGATTTGGAAACTGCTTTATGCACCTATGTGGGATTTGACTAGATTTAGCAAGCCTACTTTTTTACCTTTTCGAATGGAATCCTTATGCATTCAAATCTCTCATGTAATTATATATTGCAGCAGCCTATTACTTCACAAGGTTGGCTATTGTACACTTACTCAATACAGATTGGTGTTATGCTCCAATTTTAGTCTCATTTGGTGTTAATTTTGCATGTTTGATTAGCAGTTTTGTGAGTGTAATTGTTCTATCTCTTGGGTTCGATTTCCACAATGAGGTCCCAAACATCATTATTTTCCCTGAATCCCAAATTATGAAGTGAAACACTAGTCTGGACATCAATCCTGCATATGAAAATCTAGCACTGGTCTTGCCTTTAAGTTAATAAGCGGTACCTTCTTTAGTAATGCCTTTACTCTTTTGGCAATATGTGGTGCCACCTCCTTTACCTCTTGTACAAGGCATAGTTCTGCCTTGTCACAGCTCTATCATAGTGAGAAAGAAGTGGTGCCCTTGGTAAAAAGGTAAAAAAGAGATGTTTCCACAAAGCTTCTTGAAGGAAGGCTTCGTGGCACCCTTATCCCTACACCTGAGGACCACCCGAACTCGATATCCATCCTTTTAGGATCTCCTATCCACCTCACCCGCCATTTACTCAACCATCCCTATCCTCCCAAGTCCTATAAAAGTAGGCTCATATCCATGGTTGAGAGAGAGTAAAGTAATGTTGTTGCATTAACATTCTGGCTTAAATCAGTAGGGTGAGCATAGAGGGAGCAAGTTGGAGCTTTTGGGAACAAGATATTGGCATTGTGAAGGAGCACATCGACACTAAGCCAAAGGTTGTAAACTTCTTCTTCATTCTTTAATGCAAAATTGGTTCCTTTCCCATAAAGTATGTTGTGTTATTATCATGTATTTTATTGTTGGATTCCTTGTTCACTAATATATAATAGTGGATCATATTTTGGTGTTTTGTGATCTTGTTTGTTGGTTTTCATGTGATCATGTAGGTACATCCATGAAGAGCTATCATTACAGAAAACAACTGTTAGGATATTTAGACACTTAGGAGTTAGTTAAGATCAAATTGTGTAATATATCTGTTAGGTAAAAGTGTGTTTCTTTAGTATGCATTAGTATGCATTTGTAAATATTCTAATCTGACGGTCACGATATGTTCTAGACATAGAGTGATTCGATGGTTCAACTTCTCTTAGATCATACCTACCATTGATCCGTGGCTTAACACCTGATTGGTCTATGATCTCTATTTAAAGAGCATAGAGGGTCCTTGGCTAGTTGATCGATTATGAGAAGCTCATGTAACTTTCTTTCTTTTGAATAATAAATTGCTCCAAGTAGCTATTTGGTTGGGGCCATGGACTGTTTCCCTCTCGAGGGTTTTAACCACGTGACAAACATTGGTGTATTGATCTGTGATTTGTTTGTGTGAAGCGGTTGTTCTTGGTGTTTTGTCCTTTGGGAGTACCTTGTGTACCCTAACATGGTATCAGAGTTTTTATGAAGAGCCGCTTTCAGTTTTGATCAAGATCTGGAGATAGTGTTACCGAAACTTTGAAAGGGTTTCTAGATTTTGGATTTTCTGTGCATTTTTGGCCTGTGAGAGCTGTTCCATTGCGTCCAGAGCACTGTTTCCATTTGGAAACAGTTTTCGTTTCATCGAAAAAAATTTCCATTTGCTCCAGAAACACCCATTTTGGCAAATCTGAAGGTATAATGTTACAGTGACGGATTTGTTTTTTTTTTAATCTTTCATATTTTATCAGTTTTATTATTAGATCTTTTTGTTTTAGTCTAGGACTGTTGTCTTCCCTGGCTGTGTATGCTCTTTGCTGTGCACCTTGCGCGATCGCGGCGAATCAAAAACAGTGAGGGAAAGTTTTTTTTTCTTGTCTTCTCGGCTACATATGCTCTTTGCCGTGCACCTTGTGCGATCATGGCAAATCAGAAACAGTGAGAAAACTTGAAAATGTAGACTTTTCGGGCAAGCTAACCAAGATCTAACCCCATTGTGTGGAAGAAAAAAAATGTTTTTTGTTTTTTCGTTTTTTTTTGTGATTTGCAGGAAAAGAAAAGCAAGCACGGAAAACGAGAGAGAAGAGTAAAAAAAAAAACCCCCTTCCTCTTTCCATACTTTTACGTATCTTTAAACTTAGCTCACTTGGTCCAAAGTTGCTTTACACCTTGATAAGTCTTGAGTTCAAGTCTTATCAAGCTACTTTTAGTGCATGCAATTTCTATTTTCAAGTTACTTTATTGTAAAAGTGCATCTCACATCAATAAAATAAAATAAAAGTGAGTCACTTAAGTCTTTTAATTTATTGCTGCACTATTTAAAAGTACATTGTTGTAAAAGTGAACCTCACTTATTCTACAAAAGTGATTCACTTCAAAGCAACTTTACAGTAAAGTGATTGTGAAAGGTTGATCTTTGGAAGAGGGGGTTCTTTTTTTAGTTGGTCAAATTAATATCTGCCACGTCACTATTGGGGACATCTTCAACATTTTCTTTGATCAAGCATAACTTCATCATCCAGAATCCGTTTTAAGTGCCGTTTTTTTTTAAAACGCATATTTTTTCAAGCTCTTTGCATCCAGATAGTTAGTTTCTATTATTTCAACCATTATTTTATATAATGGCCACCCCTTGTGATATTATACTCACAAGTTCTAACTATTTCTCATGGAAATCTCGTATAGAGGATGTTCTGCGAAGTAGGAGACTTTTCAGGATAACCTCAGGAAAAGAAACAAAACCCACTGATGATAATAAGAAAATTAAATGGGCAAATAGATGTGATGAAGCTCGTGGATTGATTGGGATGTCAATCTCTACTGATTTGAGATTCCACATATCTGGCATTGATGAACCTGATAAAGCTTGGGAAAAGTTGGAATCTGTGTTTGGTAAACACAATGAAATTCGGGGTCATCAACTTGAGAATGAGTTGCTTTCCTTGAATACCAATGATCTTTCTTGCATTCAATACTATTTATCTAAGTATAAAACTCTTAGACTATTATGTGCAGAATGCAAGATTAAGAAAGAAGACAAACAATGTATTTATCATATTCTTTCCAAACTTGGACCTGCATATTTTGTTTTGTATCTACATTCTACTCCATGAAAGAATCATTGACTGCAGCCAGCTATGTAGAGCCTAGTCTTGAATCATTTTGTGATTCCTTAATTAGAGAGCAAGATAAGCTCATTCATCTTGGAATAATTAACAATGCAGATACATCTAGGAAAGCCTTATTGTCCCAACAGAAAGAAAAGTCCAAGCCTCCCAAGAAACAGAATTTTTGCAATAATAAGCAAAACAACAAGGGTCCCAAACCCTTTCAGTCAGCTCCTTCTTCAAAAAATGACAAAGGATCCAAGCAAAAAAGAAAGAAGACTGAGCGTCATTGCAATTTTTGTGGAAAAGATAATCATGATGAATCTAAATGTTTTAAGAAGATGGCAGCCTTAGAAGCAGTAATGAAGAAGCACCACATCATCCCAAATTCGTCTTCAGAATCTACCTCTCATGGACATGCACTTTGTGCTTCTGGTTACTATTATACTGCATCTTCTTCTTCTACTTCAAATGAATGGCTCATTGATTCTGGAGCATCTTATCATATGGCTAAGGATAAAGCCATCTTTTCTACTATGCATGAATGTAACACCAAACAAATATTTGTTGGTGATGATAGATCTCTAAGTGTTGTAGGATCTGGAACATTTCTAGTAGAGAATGGTCATTTCAGTGATGTACTATGTGTTCCAAAAATTTCCTGCAATTTGTTATCAGTCTATCAAATTACTCATTCGGGTGAAGGTAAAACTGTGACGTTTACACCTCACCAAGTTGTAATCAAGGATTTTAAAAATCCTCAAAATATCCTTGCTACTAGAACTATTGATGATATTACCAGGTTGTACAAATTTAACAAATTTGGGTCATCACCTTTTCCTTCAGTTTTTGTTGCTCATAGTGATAACTTGATCAAACTTTGGCATGAGCGATTTGGTCGCTTAAATTATCGCTCATTGCAACAACTATGTAAAGACAATATGGTGACTGGTCTTCCGCTGGTATCTTGCAAGGATGGTGTTTGTTCCGGTTGTGTACTTGGAAAACATCATCGGGACAATTTTGACAAACGTGCCTCTTGGCACGCCTCGGTTCCCTTGGAGCTTGTGCATAGTGACTTGTGTGGCCCTCTTCCATCTGCTTCCTTTTTTGGTTTCAAATATTTCTTAACTTTCATTGATGACTACTCCAGATGCACTTGGGTTTACTTCTTAAAACTTAAGAGCGAAGTATTTAACATGTTCTTGCCCTATAAGGCCCTTGTTGAAAAACAATTTGGTCATCAAATTATTAAGTTAAGATCTGACAATGGAGGAGAATATGTTAACAACAAGTTCACTACTTTGTGCACTGAACAAGGAATCCAACAGCAGCACACTATTCCATATACACCACAACAAAATGGTGTAGCTGAAATGAAGAACCACACTTTAAAAGAAATGGCTAATTGTATGATCCAATCTAAGGGACTAAGTCTTCAATATTGGGCTGAGGCCATAAATTGTGCAAATTACATACTTAATCCCACACCCACTAAAGTTTTACAGGGTATAACACCAGAAGAAGCATGGATTAAAATTAAACCAGATGTAAGTCACTTTCGTGTGTTTGGTTGTGAAGCATGGGCTCATATTCCGGATGAAAAACAAAAAGCATGGCAGCCTAAAAGTGAAAAGTGCATATTTGTTGGATATTCTAAAGATGTAAAAGGTTATAGACTTTTTCAGCCACATTCTCATGATATAATCATTATAAGAGATGTTAAATTTGATGAAAATCTCTTGGCCTGCGAGCCTAACTTGGCGGGTGTGCCATCTTTGGCCTGCGAGCCTGATTTGGCAATTGTGCCTTCTTCTTCTTCTTCTTCCAGCTTCCTTGACAGGTTTCCAACTCCAGTTTCTGATGATGACAGTGAGGATGAAAATCCACCTCCGCCTGCTCATGTTCCTCCAATTGCACCAGCACCAATACTTCCTCGATGGGTCTGTTCAAAATGTGAAGCAGACGGTGATCTTACTGGTGATCGTAGAGATCAACGTCGAACACGTTCTCAGTTTCAGCAAGCCTCTTCTCTTTTGGCTGAAGTTTCTGAGAATCATGATCCAGAAACTTTTGCAAAAGCTTCAGGAAAACTTGTCAGATGAAAATGGGTCTACAGAACTAAGTATGCATCAAATGGAAGTGTTGAAAGACTTAAGGCAAGGTTAGTTGCCAAAGGTTTTTCCCAAGTTGTAGGGATTGACTACAATGAAACCTTTGCCCCTGTAGCAAAAATGAACTCCATCCGCCTTGTTCTTTTCCTTGCAGCCTTACATAACTGGGAAGTCCATCAAATGGATGTCAATTCTGCCTTTTTACATGGTGATTTACATGAGAAAATTTACATGGAACAACCTCCTGGATATGTTCAGAATAACTCTAGCCTTGTTTGTCTCCTAAAGAAATCCTTACATGGCCTTAAGCAAGCTCCTAGAGCTTGGGATGCCAAAATGGATAGCTTTCTCCTTGACATTGGTTTTTCTAGATGCCATTCTGACCCCAATGTCTATACCAAGAAAGTAGGAAACCATCTCACCATACTTGTTCTTTATGTTGATGATCTTATCCTTACTGGTAGTGACCCTAACCTTATAACCCATGTGAAATCTAGTCTTAAGCAAAATTTTGAAATGTCAGACTTAGGACATTTGCATTATTTTCTTGGTCTCCAAGTCTTGCAAACCAAAGAATGAATCTTTCTTTCCCAGTCTAAGTATGCTTGTGACCTTCTTCATCGCTTCCACATGGAAGATTGTAAACCAGCCCCTTCTCCCTTCCAGTCTGGAGTCAAACTTTCTACCACTTGTACTTCCCCTGAAGTAGATGCCACCTTGTATCGTCAGCTTGTTGGTAGTCTTTTATACTTGACTCATTCCCATCCTGACCTTTCCTTTGGCATTGGTCGTGTTGCCCGTTACATGCAAACACCTCATGAAAGTCACTGGAAAGCAGCCAAAAGAATACTTCCATATATTCGAGGTACAATTCAGTTTGGGATTCATTACAGTACAGGGGGGGAACCTTTGTTAGTTGGTTTCACTGATTCAGATTGGGCCGGTGATCCTAATGATCAGAAGTCTACTGTAGGTTATGTTTTTAGTCTAGGATCTGGACCTATCACTTGGGCTTGTAAGAAACAACAAGCTCTTGCTCTTTCTTCAGCAGAAGCAGAATATCGAGCCGCAGTTAATGCTAGTCAGGAAGCTTTATGGCTTCGACAGATCCTTTTAGAGTTTGGATTCGAGCAGCAACAGCCTACTCCACTTTGGTGCGACAATTAAAGTGCCATCAAGCTTGCCAAAGATCTAGTTCTACATCAGGGCAGCAAACACATTGAGCTACACATGCACTTCATCAGAAATCTTGTTCATGATCGTGTTAATGAAGTGCTCTATTGCCCTACAGATGATCAAGTTGCAGACATCTTCACCAAGTCTCTTACAGAAGCGAAGTTTTCTAAACTTCGGTCTATGTTAGGAGTTTAAGAATGTGTCATTAAGGGGGGATAGGCTCTAATGCCTCCTTCCTCCTCCTAATAGTGTCACTTTTGTAAATCCTTCAATCCTATCCCAAGTTGTTCTTAAGG
>LPNX010621160.1:708515-730504 GCA_001517045.1 Pseudotsuga menziesii
AAACAACTACACTATTCCATCAAAGAGACTCATTCCAGATCTCCACTCATTCTAGGGAAAGTCTTCAATTATGTTGTGAACTATTTTTTCTAGATCTGAACCATTTAGACTAGAGGAATAGCTATTGTCCGCAGGAGGTGCATTTTTCCTAGCAACATTGTGTCAAGTCTATGAGTCTCTTTACTCCTTTAGGTTATCTGAAGAATCCTTCGTTCATATTGCATTATGTCTTGGCCTTCGTCTCACTGAGTCAATGTTTCCAGGTCATGTGTGTAGTAGGGATTTCTCCCTTACTATAGGGCAGGAATGGCTACCTTCTGTCTATAGGACGGAAGGGTAGGGTTCCTGATGGTAGTGCAAGAAAAATGAAATAGAACATAAATACAAAGAAAACCCCTCTGCACACAAGGTTATGGGTTAAGCTCCAAGACCCTGCATACAACAATGGAGACCTGCAAGAACATGTTAGGTCATAAACTTGCAAGCAAAAATATGTTAGAAAAAACTGAAATAAACAACACGAAACAAAAATTATACCTTATATGGGTGGAAATGGGCCACCATGCCCTAGCTTGGAGAAGCACCTCTCTTGAGAATGGGGGAGCTATGGCTCAATGGAAATATGGATGAGAGGGAGGGTGAATGGCTTGAGAGGCAAATGGTATCAAGTCACTCACTCCGGCAGCATAACAGTATGCAAGGAAGGAATGTTTTGGTAGTGACACCCACCCCTCTATTTATAGTTTTTTTAGGGTTCTAAGCCCTTGGTCAGGGCTTTAGCCCCTTTTCTGGGATTTTAGCCCCTTTTGCTCAATCTTGATCTCTTTTGGGGTTTTTAGGCTCCTTTGAGGGGTTTTAGCCCCTTTTTGGAGGCTTTAGCCCCTATAAAAGCTATTTCGGCTCTTTTTAGGGGATTTTAAGCCCTTTTGCATATTTTTGAGCCTTTTTTAGGGTGTGGGGGTCAAATGGGGTCAAATGAGGGTCTTGTATGGGTGTCCTTGGGTGGTGTAGGCCATGTAGAGCTGAGCGAGGGATTTTTTGGGTTAATAGATTGCCCCATGATGTGTGAGGGCAGGAGCTCATCATATGGCCGATGGACATCATAGGATTTTCTGCGGAGAGGTGGTGCTTCCTGGGCTAGGGCATGGTGGCTTTTGGTTTTTGTATTAATATGGTTCCCATCAATGGCTGAGATACAAATAATGTGTGACATGTATATGGATGAGGCAGGCATCCCCATGCTTGTAACAATGTTGAAATAATAATGTGATCTATGCTCTATAATACAAGAGTCGATCATGTACAACTGATGATACATAGTGCTTGCCTCGATGAGAGGCTGAATACAATACTGATATAAAGAACTGCTACATTGGACCCATGGCATTCTCATGGAATGCTATATCTTCATGATTGATAGCCTGCTGGATCTAGAACGGTACATATCTGTATGGACTCATTGATGGAGAGTCAGAGTCTCTGTGGTACAAGTATGCTGCATCAATCATAAATCTATATAGAAGCACTGCTGGGGCTTCTTAACACTGTCTCCAACGCAACCCGAAAACATGCTTAGGTCCCTCAAATAGACTCATCAATGTGCTAGAGTCAGGTGACATCTGGGGTCTTTGACCAAATATTTCATGGACCAATACCCTGTACAAATCTCAACAGTGTGATGATGTAGCTAGAGTCGAGCACGTGAGAAACAACCATCGCGAGAGGCACTAAGGACTCCTCTCAAGTGGTCTAAGGAACTCATCAATGAGATTAATGAAACCAAGATACAGGGACCTTTGGGTCTATCCTCTGGAATATGTGTGTTGTCATCGACAGAGGGAGACCTGCCCCTGGTCAAGGCAATGATGTTTCATTGACCAGAAGCACGAGGGAGATTACCGAAAGATGTGAGACAATCTGCGGGCTGACCCACTAAATGGGGGGGAGAGGGAAAGAGTTGAAAAGGGGAAAGGGGAGTGTAGTAGAATCAAAATTCATTTATTCAGAGTATGATGGTAGGGTGTATTAAGAAGCAAATAAAATTGACTCATGGGAATGGGATCATAGCTGTAATACTGGGAATGTCACTGTAGATGGGAAATATTTGGGGGAGGTAGACACTTTTTGGTACTGATGGGATCCAAGGAAGACACATTGCAGAGTACTCTGAACAAAGGCAACCCAAAGTGGGAATGCTGCCAAACTGTTATTTATGGGGTGGTTTCTAGAGACATCGTTGTGGTACAATCTCATGGATTTTAGGCGAGCCCAAGAAAGTAAATGCTCGATGGTGCTTTCAATTTTAGAGAATCTGAAAGCACAAAGAAGACCCCAATGGGGGATCTTTTTCATTAATAGACTCCTGTGCCTGAAAAACATTAAAAGTGTACATAGGAGAGCTCGCCGATCCTTTAGGGGATGGGAGACTTCTTTACCATTGGTAGTCCAGTCAAGCCAGAAAAGGTTAAACCTATACTGACTGGATGGTCATTCACATACTTTTATGAGCATGAACGAAACCAAGTTTGCTCAACGATCTTTTCTTAATGAGAAGGATGGAAAAGAGCTTAATGACAACCCATGGTGAGATTTTCGTAAAGTTCGGCCCCTCTACCCGAGAAAGCATAAAAGGATGTAGAGGGGAATGGTCTTGGCTTGAATATGCCAAGATGGTCCTTTTCATTTGATAGTCTACATGGTCCACAAAAGGAGATAAATGAGACGATGTAGATGCCATTTCCTATACTTTAACAAGAGGGAAAGGAAACAACTGTGCTCAGCCATCTTTTCATTCTTTTAGGAGTAAGAAAAGAGCTTTAAAAGAAACTCTAGTATGGTCAACCGATCGCGGTGGCACAGGTGGTGCCCCTATGTCAGGATGATGGACAGTGGTCGAAAGGTCATCCATGCAGTATGTATGGAGTAGGTGGATCTTAATCATACCAATACATGCACGGGATAGATCGTGGCAGAGGCACGTGAGTCAGTGCGACAGAGGCACGCAAACCAAAGCAGCTCTCGGACAGAGGTCAAGAGAGCTGTGCGCGAGTTGTGATGGATGGACTTGACTACATGTGATGTGAGTCTAAGTCCAGAGGTAGTTGTATGCCAAATTCCTGCAAAGGAAATGCTCTGTCCTTCGGACGATGGTCTGGAGATCCGCATAAGGTGCAGTGGACGGATTAGATAGCTATATGATAAAAATCAAAATGATGTGCCTTACGAGCGGTGTCCCGAGAACCCGCATGAGTGGTGGTAGGAAAGTGTGATGCAAGTATAAGTCTGAGGAAACTTGTATCACCATGATGTGGCTCGTAAATTGAGGTAACTTATGGGGAGCGGTCCCAAAAATTATTTGTTAAACGTGAGACGATGGTCTCATAAGAAGATGGAAATTTGGGCCCGAAGGTGTGAGAGGTGTCTCAAACAGGTTCCGAGTGACTATGGATTAGCAGCTAATGGTGCTTCCCCTAAATGGGGGTTTCTAATTTGTGGTAAAAATGTTGCAAAACAAAAAAGGAAAAAACTACGCTATAAGGGAGTCATAGTGGTGGTATCAGGCATAGACTCTCTTGAGGTAGAGCCCGTTACGCGGCTTCTTCAAGAGGCAACCATCTGAGTCAGCTAAGAGGTATGCCCCCTTGCCGAGACGAAGGTCATTGGCAAGGTGGGGTGAGGGAATCTGGTCTTTTATGGGAAGAACCGATTCCACACTATGGTTTAAAGGGAATGGGGTAAAACCAAAGGTGGTCTTACAGATCTCTCCGTCATCGCGTAAGTGGTGCCATGATAGATCAGGTGGATCTTCCACAGCCGATGAGACAGAAGGGAGACTGGTGCTAGCGATCATGTAATTGGTATTGGTTGTCGTTTTGGTGGCCTTGCCCACAATCTCTATTGGAGGAAGAGGGGTAGGCCTGGAGACGAGAGGAGTCTTTGATGGACCCGAAGGTAGGTGAAACATCATCTCATTTGGTTGGACATGAGTCAACACATCCTGGGGCCTTAGAGGTAGGGTAGGTGGTTCAAGGTACCACACAGGATCTCCCAGTGTGAAATCCTGTAGATTGCAAGTTGCCAAGACAAACTTACTCACGATCCCAGATGGTAGGAAAAGGAAAAGGATTGTGCTGAGTGGGAATGAACACCACTATTTCCCTGGTAACTGAGGTTGAGGTTGTGGCTATGGAAGATCTATGTCATCCCATGGGTATTCTGGGGTGATTAAGGCTTCAAGTATTTCCTCATCGTTGCAGAAGCAATGAAGAGACAAGTCGGATGGACCGTCAGTAATGGTGGAGATAAGGGGATCTGTAGAATTGGACATCATGTAAATGGACATGGTATTCGAAGAAGGAGGTGGGGGGTGAACTTCTTCAATCAAAATGATCTCAAATTCAAGGGAATGTTGTCAAAGGTTGGCTAGAGCCATTTGAAACTTGGACAAGTCTTGGCAGTGGTGAGAATAGTGTCCATACAAATCGCAGAGGGTGCAAGCATGGTTTGTTCTCAATGACTTGTTTCTCACTATTGGCCCACTTGGAAGTTCAACCATGGGGAGGTTTTTCGTTGTATCCATGGCATCCAAATGTGCACAGATTATGGGAATCTCAAGGCAGTTTTGAGTTGGATAGCCCTATTCTTCGTAGATGGCGCAAGGTGAGATCTGTCGAGGTTCAGCAGTAGCTTTCATGTTTTTTCCCCTGGCCCTTTTTGGGTGGGGTGATGCAGGTGCGGGTGTGGTGTTTGGTTTTTGCGGGCCAGGTGGAGGATGAGATTCGACTGCAATGGGTTGGAAGGGGGTTAAGACTACCTAGGGCATTGGTGGTTGAGCCGATGGATCCAGGTACCACACGGGAATTGCCAACATAAAATTGGGTAAGTTTAAGGTAGCCATTATTGGCTTGCTCATGACACCAGGCGGGGGATAGAGGAAGGGAATTGTGTGGACTGTGGAGGAGCCCAGATAACTCCCTGATGGTTGTATGTGGGGATGAGGTTGTGGTTGCGCCTGTGGATGGTGTTGTGGTTGCGGTTGGGGTTACGAATGCAGTTGTTGTTTAGGTGCAGTAGTGTTGGATGAGAGCATGCACAAATCCGCAGTCTCATTTAGTGTCAGGGGTGGTGACACTAAGGGGAAAGAAGCCATCATGGTGGTATCGACAAACAACCCAGGGCTCACATTCAAGAATGGGGAGGCTGGTATGTTGTCAACCATGGTTTTGACCGCAGGGATAACATTGGAAGGTGAGGTTATCCCTTGCGGATCAATGGTGTTGATCATAGGGATAACATTGGTGGGTGCAATTAGCCCTTGCGGATTGTGATAAGTTAGTTGGTCAATTGCCACGATTTTCCCTTCATGAGGGAACATCATGAGGCAGAAAATAGTTGATGCTACGGCTCTCATGGCATACATATAACTTCTTCCAAGGAGAAGGTTATAGTCCAACTAAGCATTGACAACCTCTATGTCAATCACTACTGTTTTCCCGGCCAATGTAATGGGAACATGGGGGAGGATTCCTTGGGATTTAGTGGGATGGACATCATAAGACCACAGATTAGTAGAGGATGCTTGCAGGATTGGGGATCCAAGCTTCTGCCAGACTAGGGTAGACATAACGCACGTGGATGCCCCCTCATCCACTATGCACTAGTGCACGACCAAATCCTGGATAGACATCAGGATTTGGAAGCAAATGGTTGATGGCATCCGTGGTTCTCCATTCTCCATGTCAAATGTGATCAACTTCGAGTCAGAGGGGTCTATAGCACCTAGGGCGGCTAGTAAGGCTTTTCGCTGCATTGGGAAAGTTTTGAGTACCTCAAAAGCGGACATGGCAGTAGGTGTTTGGGCCAAATCATCCATGATGTTGTAGCTGACAACAGCTCTATCCATGGCGTTATTGGCAACCCGGCATATGAGGGGGATCGAGAAAGGGGGTAACTGAAGAGGTGCATTGGCTGTTTTGGAAGTGGATGTCGTTGATGTGTCAGAGGGTTCGGTGTTGGTTCCGTATTGATTATGTCTAATCTGTAAATTGACCTCTTCACTTGTCATAGCTAGCAGGTGGTGGACACCTGTTTCTGTCATGGGAGGTGCCCCTAGAGCGTCGGGATTGGGTTGGGAAGGGGGTGAAATTGCCACCAATCCTTGGACTGGTAATGGGTTTTGGAGCACCATTGGAGGAGGTCCTGGTGGTGCCGGGTTGGGTTGGGCTTGGTCTGTTGTATTGGTGGCATGTTGAACCTCATTTCTAATGGCCTGTTTAGCGTGACCCATGAAGGAACACTCGTATGTCTAGTGCCTATAGACCTCGCATAGTGTGCATGGTTGGTTTGTATGGAATGGAGCATTGTGTCTTGGTGCATTTGGTCATTGAGGATTTTGGGTTGGCCGGTTCGCCACAGCATTGTTGGGAGGATTTTGTGGTTGATCGCCTCCCTGCAGTTGATTATTTCCTTGGTTTCGAGGTCGGTTATTCCTGGCTTGCCCTTGTTGGTTATTGGGGGCTGGCTGGTTGGGACGGTTTTGCTGTGCAAACACCTGTCCCAATGGAGCAGGTGGAGTAGGGGCAAGGGCTTGAATAGCTTGCACTAGTAGTGCATAGTAGACTTGGGTGGGTGCTGGTGCCACAAATGTGGGCATTTGTCCCGCATATTGTTGTGTCATCCAAGCTAATGCCTGGGCCTATTGCAGTGGCACAGGTTATGCATAAGAAGTTGTGGCTCCGGATTGGGACATCATTCTTGCATATTCCGGAGTTTGGTTTTGGTAGGCAACACTAAGGGTGTTTCTTGGTTGTGGTGGTATTGCAGGTGGTGTCGAACGGTGCTGTGGTTGGTGGGAGACAGAACCTATGATGCCATCTACAGCATGGGATGCCCCCAGCACATCCCAGTAGGAGGTGCCCGCACGAGGAGCATCTAGAATGACAGTGTAAAGGTATCCAGACTGTGCATAGATTAGATCAAACTGTTGGGCTTTCAAGATGGACTCCTCTTCAGATTGGGGACGTTCGCATGCGACATCCTTTGCTATAGCTGGAAGCAAGGTTTTTAGGAACCAATCCAGGAAGATCCTGTCATCAAGTTGGATCTTGCACAAACTACGGCGTCACCGCCACTCATGGATGTGATCGGTTATGTGGGTTGTAGTATTCTGGCGGCAAGATAACAAAATTTCCACCCCTTCATCATATTTAACGGGGAGTTGGAAATATTGCAGGAACATGAAAGCTAGGGAGTTGAAATCTAGGTACTTGGCTTGTGTTAGCTCGATGTACCACTTGGCTGCAGCACCTGTGAGGGTGTGTTGGAACAGTCTGAGCCTGATCGAATCATTTACAATGCTATTTGATGAACACCATAGGTGAAACGTCATGATGTGATTTTGGGGGCACTCCCCTGCCTTCCCTTCAAACTTGGGAATGTCTGAGGGAAGTTTGGCTGGCATGGGAGGCCAAAAAGTTTAATGGCCGATAGGGTCACTCGTTAACCGAGCCAAGTCAGGCAAGTTGAGACATGCCATGAAAGGAAGGTTTGACCCAAGGTTGATGTGAGATGGGGCAGCAATGGTGGTGGGGTTTGCAGGTACATGATGCAGCTGCATAACTGGGGGTACTTGTGAACCATTGTGGACGGGCTAGTGCCCCCAAGTGTAGTAGGAGGGGTAGTGTAGGTGGAAGGGCCACTGCCCCTATGTATCTCAAGTGGGATAGTGTGGGTGGAAGGCATACTGCCCCCATGTGTTACAGGTGGGACAACTTGACTGGTCAATGTGGGTGGTGGTAGCTGGCTTATGATGGTTTGCATGACCATGTTGGGGCCACCAGCAGAGGTGTTGGTGGTGGTGTGGGGTGTGGACATGGGTCAACTACCAATCACTATGCCGAAAAATGGATCTGGGTTTACACCAGCCATGGGGCTTGATGGTGCAGTATGCAAGTCTGGCTCAAATTGGTATGATTCTGAGTCAAAATTAGAGGTTCTGTGGCCTTCTGATGGTGTAGAGGGCCATTGAGAATGGTCTTGATGATGTTGGTTCAAGGACCCAAACTGTGGTGGGTCACCTCTCAGGCGTGAGGAAGAACGTGGGGGAGCAATCGTGTTTGATTTGTATGTCAAAATGGTGAAATATGGTGATGATTTTTGGACCCCAGTTTTAATGGATTCCTATTGGCTTCAGGTGGTCACTTAGCCACCAAGACTGGCAAAAGACAGTGCTTGGATTTTTCCTCACGGGAGTGTTAGTCAATCGGTGGGGGTCATTGCCTGTTTCGCTTGGCAATTCCTCTCAGCAGCTAGCTACTTTGGGGTTCCCGTGGTACTCCTCACAATGAGTTTTTGGAATAATCCCAAGTACTTCCCACGGTTAAGGCAATCAAGGACTTATGTTCTCAAATACTGCAGATGTTTGAATTAGTGTAAATACTAAATTTTAATGGCTCACTCAGCGTCATGAATTGAGTTTGGTTGGTTTATATGGTATGGTTTGTGTGTATGTATTTTGTCTTTCTGTTATGCTTAGTGGCTGCTTAAATGGTTCATGAATATTCTTCAGAGTTCAGAACATTGTCAATGAAAGCAGTAAATGATAATTAGAAATTTACACATGTACCATTTGTGAATCTGAACTATGACAGCCTGATTAGGTGACTGCCTTGCACCTATATTTCTCTTCAACCAGGAAAGGGTGTTGGGCTCTCAACACAATGGGACTAAGCCCGTCCGTAGATCCACAAGTCACCCTACGGATGCAAGGTCGATCAACAGGGAGGATGTTGAGCGCTGTGAGAAGCCTTTCCTTCTCTACCCCCTCTACCTTCCAAGTCATTCGTTTTTAGTGGCTTTGAAAAATGATAGGTGAAGTGCCTATTACTATATGAGCTTCACCCTTCGTCTTATCCCTGAATACCCCGAAGGGTGATGACTGGGTAGAGGAGGAAGGGCTAGGTAAGATGTTGATTTTAATTACAGTAATTTTTAATCAGCTTTGATCGTGTTCATTAATCCATTAACCATTTCATTTACCATTGATTTACACATGCTACAAATAAAATGAACAAATACTAAACATAATAGAAACAGATTTGATGGACAGAGGCGGCTGAGCTGCACTGACAGTCCTTTATTTTTAAAAATCAGAATCTGAGAGATAGATCGCTCTTTTCAGGTCAAATGTGGCGAGGGGGTCACCAATTTTTCCCAAAAACAGGCGAGGGGGTCACCAATTTTTCCCAAAAACAGGCGAGGGGGTCACTCAGAACCTGCAAATAGAAACGGACTAACTTTTGGGAGGGGATCGCACCTTTCGGGTCAAAATGGGCGACTTGGTCGCACCTTTTGGGCCTGAATGAGCGACCTGGTCATACCTGTCAGCCCAATAAGAGCGACCTGCTCTGGAAAGTGAATTTTTTATTATCCTGAGCCAGATCCAGTGGACAGTAACCTGTACTGTAGCCAAATGGGCTCGGATTGGCCTTGAGGAGGCTCGACAGTAACTAGAAATGCAAAAAACCAGAGATCTAAGCTAGATTTGACAGAAATTTAAACTACGGCAAGAAAACAGAATTAAAAACTGAAACTTGTAAAAACAAGCCAGGGATCCTATGGGATCGACCTGGTATGGTCGCCAGTTTTGTAGCAGGGATTTCTCCCTTACTATAGGGAAGGAATGGCTACATTTCGTCTATAGGACGGAAGGGTAGGGTTTTTTATGGTAGTGCAAGAAAAATGAAATAAAACATAAATACAAAGAAAACCCCTCTGCACACAAGGTTATGGGTTAAGCTCCAAGACCCTGCAAACAACAATGGAGACCTGCAAGAACATGTTAGGCCATAAACCTGCAAGCAAAAATATGTTAGAAAAACTAAAATAAACAACACAAAACAGAAATTATACCTTCTATGGGTGGAAATGGGCCACCATGCCCTAGCTTGGAGAAGCACCTCTCTTGAGAATGGGGGAGCTATGGTTCAATGGAAGGATGGATGAGAGGGAGGGTGAATGGCTTGAGAGGCAAATGGTCTCAAGGCACTCACTCAGGCAGCATAACAGTATGCAAGGAAGTAATGTTTTGAGAGTGACCCCCACCCCTCTATTTATAGCTTTTTTAGGGTTCTAAGCCCCTAGTCAGGAGTTTAGCCCCCTTTTTGGGATTTTAGCCCCTTTCGCTCAATCTTTAGCTCTTTTGGGGGTTTTAGCCCCTTTTTGGAGGCTTTTGCCCCTATGAGAGCTATTTTGGCTCTTTTTAGGGGATTTTAAGCCCTTTTGCATATTTTTTAGCCTTTTTTAGGGTGTGGGGGTCAAATGGGGTCAAATGAGGGTTGTGTATGTGCATCCTTGGGTGGTGTAGGCCATGTAGACATGAGTGAGGGATTTTTTGGGTTAACAATGTGTCATGTAGAAAATGTTAAAGGGAAGTCCTCCATTTGAGTCAAACTTTGCAGTTAGTAATCCCTCTGTCATGTCGGCCATCCCTTAACTAGTCTCTCAGTATCACTTATCCATACACTTTTTTCCAGTTCATACTCATTTGATTTATCGTCCAAAATCATCCTCCTATATTGGTTTTGTGTCGATGATGTGGGATACATCATGGCCCTCTGTTATAGCTAATTTTACCACACTAGGTGAATCACACTTGTATGGCCTTCCCCTATCCCTCTGCAGACTCCTTAGACCCCTTGGACCATTTTTTGTCCTCTGATGTTTCCTAGACCATCCCTATAAACATGTGAAAATTTCTATACGGGACTTTTAAGCCCCTTATCGTGTATATACGCGGGTTTGACCCCTAAAACCATGTACATCAGGATGTGTACAATATCCAAATCCTTTTGGAGTTTTCCTTGACATGGATCCGACTCACTTGTCTCTTGGCCTTCCATATGCCTTAAGATTGCTTGGATTCGACCTTTCATTACCCCATTGAAAAGCTATATAAGGAACTCTTTGGATACATTGAAGGCATAAGAGAATTGAGAGAAAAGAAACTATAGTCCGTTGTTGCCAGAACTTGTGCTTGAATCTGCATCCCTTTGTCCCTTGGAGCGCTTTGGTGTTCTTCCCAAGTTTGCCTTTTGCTTGTGAGCTTGCTATCGAGATATGGAGGATTGAGGTGGTGGAGGCCCATGTGGGGGATTCAGTTTCTCCGATTTGCAGACATGTCGACAAAGGTTGTATTCATTGTAATCTCTGATTTTATATTAATAGAAATATCTTTTCCTGTCCATTAATGTATGTTTGAATGAATATTTTATCCATGGATGATTTCAAATGCTTATACATTGTTGATTATATATGCTAGAGTAGATCTAACACCAATATATAGTATGCTTGTCTTGTTTACTTGTTGTTGAGGAAGTGATTCATCAATTCAAGCTGAAGTTGGAAAGCTCAATGGGGATCTACTTCAACCTTCTGGAATAAGGTATGAGGTCTGATCCTTTAGTGTTAGATATTTGATTTCTCTTGCATATTGGAAAGGATTGATTTCTGGAGTCAAGCTGTCTGTTGTGGTACCCCAAGCCATAGGAATTTCTCTTCGTAATAGAATTGGCGACTCCACTGGGGAGTTCCTAGTAGTTGTCCTTTGGCGGTTTTCTATCAACATTCAAGGACTTTGGATTGCTCTTTTTTCTCTGTTTCTGTGTCAGGTCTGGGGGCATGTTTTCCTAGTAGTGTCTGATTGGTGTGAAGTTTGTCTCAGCTTGTCTGTTTGCCTTTATTTTTATGCACCTTTCTTCCTATACATGAGTTTTTAACTCATAGTCGCGTATATACGTGGGTTTCACTGTTATATCCGCGTACACACACGGGTTTACTACAAACAATCGTGTATGCCCTTAGTTTTTCCTTCTAGAGGAAGATTGATTGTTGCTGGGTGAATGTGGATGATTGCTGAGTCTCCTTTGATACTACTAGAGTCTGTATACACCTCTGTTTCTGACCAGAGACGTTTTTTTTAGGGTAAAATTTATTTTTTGAAGAATGTTCTTGTCGTTGCATTTTCGATTTTTTGTTTTGGGATTAGTGCATTAGATTTATTTTACTTTAGTACTTTGCTTGAGTGCTGCTTGAGTGTGCTTGTAGAGTCTGGGGGTTGTAAAACTATTCTTTTGCTTTAGTATCTCATTTTTATTTCAAAAAGATCCAAAAATATTTGATTATCGTTATGCATTGCATCTTGCATTTTGCATAGTACTTGCACTAGATTTGCTTTGAAGTATTAGTTAGGATTTCATATAGGAAATCTTGCATTTATCATTCGAAGAAAATTGTGCATTTCACGTAGTAGCATACCCTATTTTTCATGGACACAATGCATTTGCATTGATTGTTAGGTGTGCATTTTGCTTCATGTTGTGTCAGAACGCCATTAGTTGCACGACCATCTACCTCTTTTGGGTAATGAATCCAATTAAAATCAACGCTTAATTAAAATGAACTACGCTATTTTATTTGATAGGGTTCACCAACAAGATTAGGTTTTAGGGTCTTGGAATAGTTCATTGTGAGTAAATTCTCCAAGACCACTAAACAACAACATGTATGTGTCTGTCCAGGTGAGTGTGTGAAATTCCTTGGTATAACCAATGTTTCTCAGGATCCTCCTCTCAAAAGGGAGTTAAGCATGAGGCAGTGTGAGTGGTTATTGATTGGGATGACTCCTAGTCATAACTGAGTAGCACCAGAGATATTTCCAGGATTGTATTCATATCTGGGGGCTCTTTCAAGAGTTTCGAGCTTTGCTACCCTACCCATACGATCAATCCCGCTTGCGACTTTCCGCCTGAGCATTGATTATATTGAGTTGACCTTAGTTGCCTTACCTAGGATATTGAGGGGGTAATCTGTAGGGGTTATTCTGCGGGTGTCCCAGCCAGGTTGGGGTCAGATAGCACAGTCGCTTGATGCTTTGAAGCTGAGGGCCACAATAATTGGTTACGTACCCCTGCTTGTTGTGTATGGGAGTCTTAAGCCTCTCCTAGGCGAGACATACCTGCTTCATTTGGGAGATCATTTATCCTACCCTTGATTGCTTATGTTTGGCTTTAGATTTTATTGGTGTATGCTCTGTGCACATTATCTTGCCTAGGGTTTGCGTAGTTAGAGAGTCTTTTTACATTTTTTGAGTCATTGTGGATTCAGGTATGGCGCCTCGTCGTTCTCGTCGTTTAGCAGGACTTTCACCTTCTACATCTACTCCTCCTTTGGGAGAGAGAGATAGACAGTCCATGCAGACTACTTCGCACATTGATTCACACATGATGGGAGACCATGAACAAGGTATTCCTTAACCACCTTTTCCCATTCAAGTGGAAGATGGGAAGTTTACTCCTAACTATGATCCTTCACCTGATTTGACTGAGTTAGGTCTTGTAATTTCTGAGATAGGTACTTTTCATGATAGACCTACTTACTCTAGTGTTGATCCCCCATTGATGCATCACCGGTATGGAATGCCGGAAGATGATGAGACTCATTTTGAACCCACGAGCACTAGTTATGGTAGTTATGGTATGTCTGGTTTTCCCACACATGATTTGGCATTTCATGTCGAGTCTGAGTTTGAGCCTAACACTACACTTGGGGGCACTCTCATTCCTTACCATGTGGAGAGGTTTGGGAGCACAAGTCACATTGCACCTTCCATCCTGGCGATGGAAGCTACATCACATATTCCTGCTAGGCCTAGGGTTAGTGATCCTATTAGGATACTAGATCCAAGACGAGTGACTATAGGGAACAACAAGTACATAATTTCACATGTCCCTTCATCCTTTGTCCCTAGTTCTTTGAATGTTCACCCTCCACCTCATTCACATGGTCCTTCGGGCCAGAATGTTACTACGAGTCATGTTCGTACTGTGGTTACTCAACCAGTTGTGTCTCAGGTTCAAGTACTGCCCGTTGTTTCGGGAGGTCGTGTTCATACTTCTAGAGGTCATGTTACTACTTCCGGAGCGTATATTCCTACTTCCAAAATGTATATTCCTACTTCTGGAATGTATATTCCTACTTACGGAGTGTCTCATGGGACATCTCATGCGATGACTTATGGACCTTATTATGGGACGCAGTATGAACAGGGTTCTTCACCTTATGGGTACGGGTATCAACAACCCACTTACTCTCCAAATTATGGCTTTGTAGCCCTGAATAGTCAAGGTACACCATAGTATGGTGCTTCCATGACACCCTATATGGGTCAAATGAGAGGAGGGCACTATGGCCAAGGCCATGGTAATCAAACCTATGTCAATCAGAACTATCAAGGAGCGGTGCACTGACCTGCTCATCTTAGGATCCCTTTCCTTGTAACGCTAAATATTCCTGACTTGTCGAGATTGACAAACAATCATGTATCTCATGACCTGTCTTGGCCGGTTGTCCCTACTAAGCTTCCCTTAGACATACCCAAATTCGAGGGCAAACTGGGAGAGGATCCAAGCGAACATGTTACTACCTTTCACCTATGGTGCTCTTCAAATTCCTTACACCAATATTTGATATGTTTAAGGCTGTTTCAACGCACCCTTACAGGGCCTGCCATGAAATGGTATATTTAGTTACCTAGGGGGGCATTCGCTTTGTTTGATGACCTAGCGATGACTTTTCTTAACCACTTCCAGCTACTAGTGCGTTACGACATTGGTACGAAACTCTTGTCGACATTTCGGCAGGATAAAGCCACACATATCTCGGACCATATCCAAGAGTGGCGTAGACAGAAGAGGTTGATTAAATCCTTTATACCACTGGAATTCCTCCTCGAATGGTTCCTTAAGTCGTTATTGCCTTATATAGGGAAGGATGTTTCTACATCCGGAGTGCAAAATGAGGAACAAGCCATTTTTAAGGTGTAGGAACTAGATTTGATTTATGCTCAATCCAGTTTGTTATATGAGATCATTCTCAATGCTCCGCGTTCTAGTTTCGACCCTAAAGTTAAACCTGGACCACATGCCGATGGCATTGTTGGTTGTGTGAGTGCTAAACCTGTAGATTCGGTTGTGAAACAGGTCAGTCAATTTTCAATCAACCAATCTACTTCAGTATAAGCCATGGCTTCATCTCAACCCACCTAAACGGTGAGTGTGCTTTCGGTGCAATCGTCGGACTAGAAGGGTAACCAGTAACCTAGAAGGAATAAAAAGAAGGGTAAGAACAATCGTAAGGGTGGGAATAAGAATGAAAATGCTAATACTAATGACAAGAACATCTGTAATGCTGGGGGGGACAAGCAATCTAAATGTAAGGTTAAATTTCCTTACAAGTTGTGTAAGGACGATCACCTCACTTACTTGTGCCCTCGTGTCGATGAAGCCTCGAGATTCTTAGCGCAGAGCCCAGCTGTGCTGACTAACCCTTTGCCTCACAATCAAAACATGAACTCAAGGACCCATGATCATTCTGGTGGTGATCAAGATTCACTGGAGGGTAGTGGTCATGGTTGCATCAACATGGTGCATGCTACGAAGGTTGTGACCCATGTGAATTCACTGATTTGTCACAACCCAACCCAAGAAAGGAACCTAATCCACCAGGAACTTCTTTGCGTATTGAAAAACCTATGGATAAACCTGAAGTTGCACCTCGCATTCCTAATGGAGTCCTTAAGCATTTGGGGCACAATCCTAATGCCCGAGCCGCCCAGAACTATTCTGTTGTCAAGGATTTGGGCCACACTCCTTGTGCGATGTTTGCACTAGAAGTACTTCAGAGTTGTCCTTCGCAAAGGAAGGCTTTTCTTTCTGCCCTTGGTGTGAATGATGATAATTCTTCCTCCGTGATTAAATTTGAAACCGTAGGAATTCAGCCTTGCTTGCCTTACTATGTGTTTCTTTTGATTCATGTAGAATGTCTTAACATGACCGTCAAGCGCACTGTGATTGATGAAGGCGCTGCTGCTTCTGTGATGTCTTTATCATGTTGGAAGGGTTTAGGTTCCCCTGAGTTGTCTAAATATGGTACCATGTTGACTGCGTTTGATGGGAGATAATTTAGGCCGCACGGGATCCCTCCTTCCCTTAAGGTCCGTTTGGGAGGGAAGACCATTGCGATAGAGGTCGAGGTGGTTGATGCGCCCCTTGACTACAATCTTTTGATGGGTAGGAATTGGATGTACAGTATGCAATCCGTAGATTCTTCACCATTTCATGTTGTATGCTTTCCATTTAATGGGAATATAGTTACAATTGATCAAACGCCATTCAAGAATCCGTCAGTTATCACATCTCCAGGAGCTTCGATCCTGATTGTAGAGCACTCTCAGTCGGCAACTGGGAGTGTGGGTGCGGGCATGTATCCATCCCTCATGGGAAGCTTTAGTTTTCCTGCACCTGTCCTTATGATAGGGTCTAGTTCTGGTGAGGCTTCGACATCTGTGAGATCGATGTCTTTTCACACGAGTCATATGGAAGATCCTTGGATTCTTCCTACACCGAATGCTTCGAGTGAGCCCATCATGACAGACATGCCGTTGCCTGCAACTATGGTAGCTTATCAAGCTAATATTGGGTGTGTTGAAGAGCCTAGTCCTTTCTCTTCACGGACGGAGGAGGAGGACCCATATGTGCTGCCTGCATGGGTAGTTCAGTCTTCTCACGCGCATGACTGCCTTGATATGGTTTTTTCTTCAAACGAAGCGATTATTGAGGCCATGTCACGGGTTGAGCCACCTTGGGAAGCGTTGCATCATATATCTTGTTTTCTTCCGGAGCTTGACCGCTTGGAGCGTGAGGAATTTAGGGAGGTTCTCAGTGAGAGAATTGGTAGTCCCATGGTTCCATTAAGCTCTCCTGGTCCGATGGCTGATGGGAACATGGTGAATATATCTCCTACCATTCCTATCAATATCTCTCGCGATCCTGGCAGGATAGAGAATGTCTATATTGGGGCAAAATGTTCCCATGCTGAGATTCAAGAATACACCAAGCTGTTTAAAGAATTTCGTGATATCTTTGCTTGGTCTTACGATGAAATGATAGGTTTTGAACATGAGATTAAGACTTATCCCAATGCTAATCCTGTTTGACGACGCTTGCGTGCAGTGAATCCTAGGAAAGCACCCGCGATTAAGGCAGAGATAGAAAAACTATTGAAAGCCGGTTTTATCTATCCCGTTCCCTTAACGGAGTGGGTTTCAAATCCCGTTTTGGTTGATACGAAGCAGGGAGCGATCCGCATATGTACTGGTTTCTATGATTTGAATCGTGCATGTCCTAAGGACAATTTCCCCACACCATTTATTGATCAGATTTTGGATGAGTGTGCAGGTAGCGAGGTTTTTTCCTTTATGGATAGCTTTTCCAGATACAATCATATACAAATTAAACCTGAGGACCAACATAAGACTACATTTATTTGTCCTTGGGGAACCTTTGCATATCGGAAAATGCCTTTTGGCCTTAAGAACACCGGAGCTACTTTTCAGCGAGCTATGACCTTGATCTTCCATGATCTCATATTAATTATTGAAGTGTTTTTGGATGACCTTGCTGCTCATTCTCGTATGAGAATGCGTCATTCCTATCATTTGAGATTAGTATTCGAAAGGTGTCGTCGTTATTTGGTCAGGTTAAATCCTCACAAGTGCATCTTTTGTGTGAAGTTCGGTCACTTATTAGGATTCATTGTTTCTAAAGAGGGTATAAGAGTCAACCCTTTGAAGGTTGAGGCAATACTTCAGTTGTCTCCTCCGAAAAACATTCGACATCTTCAATGTTTGCAAGGCATGGCAAACTTCTTACGGAGATTCGTTGTCAATTTTGCCAATTTGACTAGAGGTTTTATGCGCCTTTTGAAGAAGGACACCACCTTTTGTTTGGACGAGCAAGCCCATGAGTCCTTTGATGCACTCAAGCGAGCCCTAGCATCGGCCTCGATGATTAGTCCCCCAGACTATAGCTGTGATTTTCTACTTTATGTGGCCATGTCCATGGAGACGATTGGTATGGTTTTGGTTCAAGAGGATGAGGAGCTCCAAGAGCATGTCATATACTATCTGAGCCAGAATCTTATTGACACAGAGATTTGTTATTCCCATGTTGAGAAGCTTGCCTTAGCTACCGTACATGCGGTTCAACGGTTGAGACATTATATTATCCTTCGCCAGACCTTGGTTGTAGCCCATGTCAATCCATTTCAATTCATCCTCACTCGAAGGATGATTGGGGGAAAATATAATAAATGGATTGTCATCTTGCAAGAATTCGATCTCGAGTTTGTTTTGGCAAAATCGAAGAAATCGTTAATTTTTGCGGAGCTTATATCGGATTTCCCAAGCGAAGCCGAGGAGTTGGTTTGTGAAGATATGTTTATTGATGAGCACATCTTCTTAATCTCAATTTTAGACCCATGGTATGGGGATATTATTATATATTTACAAACATTGAAGGTCCCTACTCACCTCTCATGAGATGAACGATGATTACGTCACATATCCAAGAATTACCTCATAGTGGATAACACTTTGTACTACTATGGGGTAGATTCCATTTTACGTCGTTGTTTAACTCATGAGGAGGCTAAGCTTGTGCTGAATGATTACCACGGAGGGGCATGTGGTGGTCATTTATCTGGGCTTTCTACATCCCAAAAAATCTTAAGAGCGGGTTATTTCTAGCCGTCAATCTTTAAGGATTGTGTAGATGCGGTCAAGAGGTGCCATCCTTGCCAGGTGTTTGCACGTAATATGCGCTTGAAACCTGCCCCATTACATCCCATCATCACCGTCGGTCCCTTCACTAAGTGGGGGCTTGATTTTATGGATTGCAACCCAACTTCAGCTGGGGGGCATCATCATATCATAGTGGTTGTTGACTACTTCACGAAATGGGATGAGGCTATGCCTACAGTTAAATCCAACGGTGAGATGGCTGCACACTTCGTATTCAACCATATTATTACTCGGTTCGGTATTCCGAAAGAGCTTGTCACTGACCATGGCTCGCACTTTCAGAATCGTATGATGGAAGAGTTGGCATCAAAGTTAGGGTATAAACAAGAGCATTCCTCCTCTTACTACCCTCAAGCGAATGGACAGGTAGAAGCAGTGAACAAATCACTCAAATCCATTCTCCAACGAACCATCGCATAAAGCAAGAATAATTAGCACATTATGTTATATCCTGCTTTGGGGCTTATAGAACCGTTGTTAAGACTGCCACGGGTTTTTCTCCATATCAACTTGTACATGGAGTGGAGTCAGTATTTCCAGTTGAGTGCGAGATTCCTTCTTTGAAGCTAGCCATAGAGCTCTTACCAGACACTTCCCCGTTGGAGAAGCATTTGGTCCACATAGAGCAACTGGATGAGCAATGTCAAGATGCCTTGGTGGCTCTAGAAGTGAATAAGCATCACGTTAAGGTCCAGTATGATAAGTCTGTCCATCCAAGGAGGTTTAGTGAGGGAGACTTGGTCCTTTTGTGGGATCAACCGAAAGAACCCTTGGGGGTAGGAAAGTTTAACCCCATGTGGCATGGTCCTTACGTCATTAAACGTGTGTTAGAGAAGGGTGCTTATGAGTTAGTGGATTATGAGGGAACGACCTTGGCGAAGCCTAGAAATGGGCTCTATCTCAAAAAGTACTATGCATGATTTTCAGCCAAGGCTGGTTATTGTATATTATTGTACAGTTTTGCATAGGTAGGTCTTTTTCTTATGGTGATCGAGTTTGTGATTAGTTTCCATTTCTTTTGGCAAATGTCAATGGAATCTTCCACCTTCATAGGATTCATGGATGGTGCGAGCCGCCACACTCAACACTTAGCCTCTACTGCTTGGGTGATTTATACTCCTATGGGTCAGGTATTGTCTTCAGGAGGCGTATGTTTACGGCCATCTTCAAACAATGTTGCTGAGTATAGTGCCGTTATTGAACTTCTACAGGATGCCATTTCACATGGTGTTCTCTCTCTTAAGGTACGACTTGATTCGAAGTTAGTAGTGTCACGGCTTAATGGTTTCTACCATGTTAGAGATCCGGCATTATTAAGAAGATTCTTACGTGTGAGATTATTAGAACGGTAATTTGACAATATAACATACATACATGTTCCAAGAATTAATAATCAAGTTGCTGACTCATATGCTAACTACGTGTTAGATTGGCATTTGTTTCATACACAATAAGCTCATCACAAACATAAATTTTTACACATGTAAATAAATAAATCGATCATCATAAAAGTTTTTATAAACATCCAAAATGTGGTAATAGATAGTGTCATAATACAAAAATGGGGCTCTCGAGCCACCAAAATATAAATACACAGTAGTACAAAATGTATCACTCCCAGGTATCTAAGCCTGTGGAGGAGGAGGGGGGTTGTGATCGTGGAATGTCACTACAGCTCTAGCCAGTCGTCGAAATAGCCACACCCATGCTTGTGGTACACCCACCACTTGATGCTACATGGCCTCAGGCAAGTCCTCAACTTACGCCATGGGTACTCTGTGTGTCAGTCTCATGAAGTTGGTATGAATGCTTTGGAGCATTCACTCTGCATCCACACCCATGATATCATCCCCTCTTCCCCTCTGTCTATGATGAGGGAAGCCTTCAGGTCACCGTGGTCCCACATCTGCATGCATATGGTAGATGTCACTATGTATTGTCACCCAAAAACATGTCTTTTGATTCCACATAATCAGAAAACACACACACCAAAAAAATAAAATTAATAACTCAAAATTTTTAAAAAGAGGGTCGAGATTTGTTACCAATGTCACTGTATGCCGATCCTGGTGGTAGTGGCATGTCTGGGTCTCCTTGGAAATCTATCCTCGCATAGGGGTAGTCATCGATGGCAACTATTTGTCGTCGCCACCATGGAAAGAAATCAGCTGGATAGGGGTTGGATACCCTACCTCCACCCAGTCTGCGCATCGCATCTGTCCAACACCGTTGGGCCAGATCTCGAACCCCGTGTAGAGGAACGTCAACTCTAGGGCTCAATCTCGGAACATGCTCAAAGAAAAACATGCTCAGTATGCTGCTAAAACCGAAGTTTTGCACTTTGCCCATCTTGCACTCACTGAGCTAGTGTTTCGTGTTTCCTAGTAGCGCAATGCTCTAGTCGTACACAGTGGGTCTCATGCACTCCACTGATAGAACATCAGAGGCCGCGAGGCCTGGTGGAATGAAGCTAAGCCTGCTATCCTGCCCAGTGTCAGTAGGATGGCCTTTAGGCCCAGCACTTGTATGGAGTTAGTTGGGATCTAACTCCCCACCTTCTCCGTGTCCTGATAGTAGTACAATGCAATGTACTCATCTATAGTCAGGCCACCTCCGGGCCCGCGAGAGCGTAGGTTCACCACTTCCCCCCATCGGGAAAGTCCAATAATAAAATATATGTCCTCCACCTCTATAATGAGGGACATCCCATCTATCTGGAACGACTCTGAGTCTGGATCCCAGTAGTCCACTAACATCTACAATAGTCCTTGTTTGGCTCTTAAGCCACCAAGACACCAAAATTTGTAAAGCCCGCATGCATGTAACACTTGTTGAACCATTAGATATGCCCTTACTGCCTCTTCTACATCACCATGTTCACGTTCTCTCCATTCTAGGACCATCCTACACATAAAATTTGAGTTTGATCCATTAGAACACTTAAAAATCATTGAGCGCGGCCTCATACGCGACTGTTTGTTAAACAGTCACGTATGTACGTGACTTTGAGGGCGTTTTCTACGTATATCTAGCCCTATACACGGAAAAACCCTCGATTTTCGTGTGGGCCATGGCGCACATCTTAGACTAGCCTAGAATCCTAAATACACCATTGAATTTGACCAAATTTGCATCAAAATGAAAGAGTAGAGCATGGGTAAGTACCTGGAAAAAATGGTAGTGGATTCCGTCGGCTGGATCTCCTGGAATTCGTTGTTGAAGTTCTAAGCTCAATTGGGTAAAAATTTCAAATGTTTTATAATGTTTTGAATTTTTTACTATTTATAGAATTTTT